>QKQZ01000840.1:0-18062 GCA_003595255.1 Solenopsis fugax | reverse complement strand
TATCAGCTACCTCTGAGGTATTGTCATCGACTTGGTTTTTAGATCTTCTCGAAAAGAGACATCATGACTGGTCACGAATGGTATTAAAAATAAAATCCAAAGGATAGTCATTTTCTAAGAGGATGTTAACAATCAGTTCCAAATTCTTCTCGTGGAATTTCGGATGCGATAACAGAAATGCTCGATCGACTAGGCCCATAACTACTCCGCGTTNACGAGGAGGCGCCTCACTTCAACATCAGCGACTTGATCTCTTAATGACTTTGTACCCATGCTGAGGATGGCTCGAAGGATGAGCCGAAACGTTCATTATTAGTAAAGTTGATGTAACATATAACCTTTTGTTGTTACTTATTGCGCATCGTTAACCGCGCTTGACTCGCATTTGCCGTTTTTGTTTCGTGTTTTTGACAATTAATATATATTACAGTTACAAGTTACAATAACAATAGACATTTCGATCCGAAATTTGGATCATCCTCAGTACGACATTACAAAAAAGTTAGCCTGCAGTAATTAAACATGTGTAGCGCTGATACAGATATTTAGTACGTCCAGAGAGAAATGATACCATGAAATTGTGTGGGTACATATGTTCCATGTCATTGAAAGACAATGATTTTGAACAGTCATACTAAAATTATTATACAACAATTGTCTGAGAATAATGCTATATCGAACACTAGTGATTAATCAAGCAAATAAAGGAGAATATAAAATTAGTAAGTAAATGAAAAACTAAAATAAATAATAAATGAAGTAAGAGATATATAAATATACATATTAGATAGATTTACGCTGAAACAAGCACTTTTTGACAAACAAGTCGAGAGTAACAGTGGACAGATTTCAGAACACTGAGCAGTACGTCCAATTCTCCGCTACAATGTAATATAACTTTGCATCAATCTTTTTCAGACTTATACCAAAATCATGAATGGTGGCATTGTTGAAATTATTGGAGTGTCCATGGTATTTCCGCTCGATTTGGTTAAAATAAGGTTACAGAATCAAGTTGTCGGCTCGAGTGGCGAACGCATGTATAAGTCAATGTAATTATTAATTTTGTAAAAATTAGTAATTATTAAATAACTTATAATAATAATTTGGTTAATATACATCGCGAATCAAAAATCGTAATTATTTAAAAACTCGGTTTCAAAATATTAATTTATATTGTTCATGTTCCGAAATCGAACGTGTGAGATATCGGATGAACCGATGGGCCGATTCCGTTCTGCCAGAGCGCGAGAAAATCGTCGACTTGGCAAAGCAGCACGACGACGAGAATGCGGCGTACGAAAAGAGAGATTGGAGCGCGAGCAAGAGCGAGAGAGACGGGAGCACGGGTGGAAAACGGTTCAGTTAAAGTAAAATTCTTGTTCAAATGCAACAGTCATAAATTTTCTTTTTTCGGCATCAATTGATCACTTGCATGGATACAGCATTGAGGTGGTCTGACAATTTGATAATCAACAGTTTGTCGCCCGCGTGTAGCGCCGGCACTGGATACACCACGCGATACGATATGTGCGAGAGTGATCGCATTGAATAAACAGAGTGACAATCTTATCGCGCCGAACTCGTCGAAGTTCTTGTCGCACTCGATAGAGCAGACCGATTGTCGATCAAATTAACGATGACACTACACTGTGCCACTTAGATGTGTATGTACAGATCTCTCTATTGCAGTGACGGGATACTTCCGAGGTCCTTTGGATTACCGAAATTACATAAAGAGGGTCACCCTCTGCGAATTATAGTTTCCTCTATCGACAGCTCTTTACACTCGTTGGCTGGCTATTTACACACAATCATATCAAACATCATACCAGAATCTAACAGCAATATTAAGGATAGTTTCCAACTAGTTAAAAAACTCAGTAGCATACATTTGGAAGATAATTTTATCCTTGTTTCTCTCGATGTGGTTTCTCTCTTTACCAACATACCCATCGATTTAGCCATTAATAGCATTTCTAATAGATGGGAACATATATCTAAAAATTGCAACATTCCCAGAGTGGATTTTTTAAATGCAGTTCGCTTCGTTCTGAAATCTACCTATTTCAAATTCGATATTACTATATATAAACAGAATTTCTGCACTCCCATGGTCTCCATTGTCCCCCGTTATTGCCGATTTGGTGCTGCAGGATCTGGAGACAGAGGTGCTTGGAATCTTTGATTTTCACGTTCCTTTCTTTTTTAAATACGTGGATGATATTGCCTTAGCGATACCTTCAGATAAGGTAAATTTTATTTTAGAATCTTTTAACTTTTTTCATTCACTGTTACAATTCACCATAGAAATAGGAAATAAAAATCTTAACTTTCTAAATATTACCATAATTCTTAATAATGGCACCATCGAGTTCGATTGGTGTCACAAGCCGACGTTCTCAGGTATCTGAATTTTCATTCTTGGCACCCTCACAGAAGCGTGGGGTCGTCATGGGCCTCGTCGATCGTGCGTTTCTCCTATCCCATCCAAAATTTCACAAGAAGAATTTGGAACTTATAGTTAGCATTCTTTTAGAAAATTACTATCCTTTGGATTTTATTTTTAACACTATTCGGGAACGACTTAGATGTCATTTTTCGAAGAGATCTAAAAAGCAAGTATCTGATAACACTTCTGTCGAAGAGAAAAAAATTACGTGGTTTACTGTTCCTTACTTTCCTTTAATTTCTGACAGATTTAAAAATATTTTTAGAAACTTTGACATAAAAAGAGCTTTTTACAGTTGGAACAAACTCTGTAAATTTATTAAAATTCAAAAAGATTCTCTTCCAACTTCTTCTTGTAAAAATGTAGTCTACAAAATCTCATAATTACGATGCGTCATATATCGGGCAGACGAGCAGACAAGTAAAAACACGGATCTCTGAACATCATAATCATATTTGCAGAGACACCTCCACTCATTCTGTGATCACAGATTATAGAATACAATCTGGTCACGATTTCGATTGGGATAGTGTTCAAATCTCTGACCACGAGAGATTTTATTACAAGCGATTAATTTCCGAAATGTTACATATATCAATCGACAACGAAATGGCCTTAATTTACAATCTGACACAGAATGTCTTCACCACGCGTACTTGTCTATCGTCAATAATCTATGATCTGTTTTGTTTATCTCATTTATCTTATGTTTCATGTATATTTATATTATCCTATTACCGGTTTGACCTGCAGCATCTATCTATTTGCTTAGTCTTTTCGACCACCTTACGTGACGGTACTTATTATATTCGTATCTGTGATGTCTTAGCTATATAAGAAAAATTTTGAGCGTTTTCTGATGCATTGACTTTTCTCTTTTTTTGTGCATCAAGTATAAATTTTGACTACCGCTGTTTTTGAGATGAGTTTCTTCCTCCTTTTTTATTTTTATTGTTTTCTGAAGTGTTACTAGATTTATTATATTGAGGTTCTCTTTATTTCTATCTACAGTGCGAGCATGTACATATTTTTCGAGCCTAATAACTCGCACTTCTTTACGAGGAAGCCCTCAATCTCATTACTGGCGGCTATTAATGTGTCTAACGCTTGAAGAATTTATAAGCTGAGGATGGCTCGAAGCAAAAGCCGAAACGTTCTGTTATTAAATTCATTTTCGAAATCTATGTAATTACACAATTATTTGGAGATTTCCTTCGCGCACCGTTTACCGCGCCTGACTCGTATTTGACGCTTTTATATACTATTATATAAAGAGTTTTGTTTCTTCTACGAAATTAATATTTGATAAGATTATAAATTCTTCCAAAAAGGATTTAAATCTATTCCTGCTTATGTATGACCCAATAAAATTTGTATTTGTTTCTAATTTTTTGTGTACTAAACATATAATATAGACAAAAATATTAGGTACATTTATATACCCTTAACTTTCCAGAAAAATCTCTTTCTTCTATAATTTTCATTGTGAATAACAAAATGCAATCTAATGCAGAATTGGCAATGATCAGAAGAAACAGGTGGATTTCTTATGGACATAATCATCACATGTATACTGTTTCAAATTACTCAGTGTTTCGACATTAAAATCCGTTTTACAAGTAAAGCCAGTATTAATAATGCAATTTTTTAGAAAATAGCTTTGTAATATAGTCAAACAATTTCACCTATAACATAAGATACGTAAATTTATTTTTCTTACATACGTAGAAAGAAAATTACATCAAAACTTCATTGTTTCACATATAAGCAAAAATGAAAAATCTTGAAAGAATTTGTAATCTTCAATAAATATTAACTTACAAAAAGAATTTGGTTTCTTCTTGTAAGTTAATGTCTGAAAAGGTTATAAATCCTTTCAAAAAGATTTTATATCTATTCTTATTCATGTATGACACAATAAAATGTTTATTTGATTCTAATTTCTTTATGTTCTAAACATATAACAATGTAGATAAAAGCATTACATACCCTTGACTTTCCGGAAAAATCTCTTTCTTCTATAATTTTCTTTTTGAACAACCAAATGCAGTCTATTGCAAAATTGACAATAACACAGGGTTCCATTTTTAGATTTCTTTTCTATTGTTTAAATAAAATTTATCATTTCCAACGTATTTTTACGCGCTGAACACGAATCCGGCAAGCAAATTGCTCCATCACGTCAGGTTTTTGAGAAAAGTGTCGTTAACCCTTAAACACACCGATCCTGTAAAATACGGAAACACATTTTCGGGTCTGAGAGACTTTTTCAACTTTGAGAAGCTATAACTTTGATTACAATCAATATTTTTCAACAATTTTTTTTTAATAAAAGTTCAGAATCTCAGAAATATTACTGCATAATCGGCATTGCTGAAAAATAATTTATTGTGAAGTTATAAAACCATTAAGCAAAAATGAGAAATTGGTCAAAAATCCACTTTTTCTTCAAAAAATCATATCTTCGCAATAAAAAACTTTTAAGGACTTTCAAATACGGCGTTTTAAAGCGCTAGAATCATACTTTAAAAAAAAATTATGTCATTGTTATTTCTATTAAAAAATATACTTATGTAACAAGGCGAATATGAGGTATTTTTGATTAATTCGTGTCTAACATTGAAAATTGATGTGTTTCATGATATATTTCGGAAAATCTTCTTTTTCTACATCATTATATAGTATTCTAATTTTAGACAGAGTATATACGAGTAATATCCGCGAACAGACCTGTTTGAACGTGTTTTGTCCAGCTTTTTTATGTAAAATACAAAAAAAGTTTAATCTCACATTATGTTAGACCCTAACAAAAATTTGCTGCCGTGCCATTCGAATTTTAGTTGACCAATAAAGTTGACCAATATCAATCGAAAGAGGAGATTTCAAACTTTTCTTACCTCCTAGTCCGATCCTCCTATTTTCTTCCGTCTTTACACAGTAAGCGTTCGAAACTTCATATGGGGGCTCTCTAACTCACTTACATGTTTAAGGGTTAAGGGTGTCAAAAACGACGTTTTTTGACATATTCGTGATTTTTTGCTAGCAAAGTAAATTTTTTTTCCTATTTCTGCTTACGCCATCTTAAAGTGTCAACTTTTACCTTTAAAATAGATTTTTTTCTAACGCCATACGTTTTTCTTTTATCGACTTAATCTCTGTGTTGTCACGTACGTCATGACTAAAACATTTAATCTCATTTTTCTCAAAAATCTGACGTGATAGAGCAATTTGCTTACCAGATTCGTGTTCAACGCACAAAAATACATGGAAAATGGTAACTTTTATTCAAACAACGGATACCACTTTGGCCAGTAAAATATTGGTCATGGCGTGACTACACACTACACAGAGATTAAGTTGGTAAAAGAAAACGTATGGCGTTAAAAAAAAATCTATTTTAAAGGTAAAAGTTGACACTTTAAGATGGCGTAAGGGGAAGTAGAAAAAAAATTTACTTTGCTAGCAAAAAATCACGAATAAGTAAAAAAACGTCGTTTTTAACACTTTTAACCATACTTTTCTCAAAAACCTGACATGATGGAGCAATTTGCTTGCCGGATTCGTGTTCAGAGCGCAAAAATACATAGGAAATGATCAATTTTATTCAAACAAAAAAAATCCACGGAGCCTTGTGTAATAAGAAGAAACAGGTGGATTTCTTATGGACATAATCATCACATGTATACTGTTTAAAATTACTCAGTGTTTCGACATTAAAATCCATTTCATACGTAAAGCTAATATTATTAGTATAATTTTGTGGAGAATATCTTTGTAATACACTCGACAGCAAAATTGAAGGATCACCAATTCTGACTCCCAAAAATAGGCGAAATTCAAGAGAGTGTAACTTTGTTAAAAATAATCGTAAAAAAATGTTCATAAAAGCATTTTAAAGCTTGAAATCTCTAGATTCGAGATTGATAATTCATTAAACGATTTACAGATTGTTTATGAAGTTACGCGGATTCAAATGGGGATGCGTCAAATCTCAAAATTTTTTACAAACTTTGCAAAGTTCCACGGCGTGAAATAAAAATTGCACGCAAATGCGGTTTACAGCATTCGAAAGCGTGAATCTTTATTTTTAATTTGTGTACTTGTTGAGCGTTATACGATTTTTATTCACCGAGTTATTCAACATTGAAGCAAAAATGGCCTCTTCTGCTTCAATGTTGAATAATTCTGTGAATAAAAATCGTACAATTCTCAACAAGTACGCAAATTAAAGGTAAAGATTCACGTTTTTGAATGCTGTAAACCGCATTTCTGTGGGATTTTTATTTTACGCCGTGGAGCTTTGTAAATTTCGTAAAAAAAATCCGTCAAATGTCAAAATTTTATTAATATTTTGCCAAGTTGCACAGCGTGAAATAAAAATTGCACATAAATGCAGCATTCGAAAGCGTGAATCTTTACCTTTAATTTGCGTATTTGTTGAGTGTTGTACGATTTTTTTTCACTGAGTTATTCAACACTGAAGCAACAATTATTTCTTTTGCTTCAATGTTGAATAATTCGGTGAATAAAAATCGTACAACTCTCAACAACCTCAACACAAATTAAAGGTAAAGATTCACGCTTTCGAATGCTGTAAACTACATTTGTGTGCAATTTTTAATTTTTCACATCAAATAAATTCGCAAAATTCGTAACATGTTTTACCGCATCTTGATTTGTATCCGTATAGCTCCGTAAAAGATCAGTATATGTTTTCGAAGCCTATATAAAAAGTATGTAAGAACTTTAAGCTGTAAATTGCTTTTTGAGAAATTCTATTATGATTTATCATTTTTGTCGATGTTACACTCTCTTTTGGAGAGTAACTGTAGGTGATCTTTTAATTTTGCTGTTGAACGCTCACTCAATTTTTGCAAAAGTTGTTCAAATGAACTTCGTGAAAAAAAATTGTAAAACGATCTTTCTGGACTCATTTTAAAAGGCGAAACCTTTCGATTATCTGAGTTAATTTTTCTCGGAAATTCTTTTACACTAGGAAATAAAGTAGGAAATTCAAAAAAGATTTTATAAATCAAAATTTTTCAAATTAAAACAAATCTATGGAGTTACAAACTTTTTTTCATAATGCAATAAAACACCAAAAATGTCGTAGATTATTTTTTACTTAATAAATCATTTTGAAGGATTTCTTTAATTTTCAAATTCATGTTAATTTGAATGGCAAAAAATTTGTCGTCTGTTAGGACGACGGCGGGCCCTAATTGGCCGCGCAGCTATGCGCGATGATAACGCGCACCTCGCGAGTAGAGGTCAAGCTCATCGATTGCGCAACGAGCGCGATCCACCCCGCTTTTGCGTGCGAACCATTTTAGCGAGCAAGCGTGCGATTTAGCGAGCAAGCGAATGAACCTTGCGTGGTGTCGACAAACCACTGGAGTGTCTGGCCCGGACGACGTCTTCTCCCTGACTGAAGGAAGGAAGCTACCGGAG
Organism: Solenopsis fugax; assembly: GCA_003595255.1. NCBI lineage: Eukaryota > Metazoa > Arthropoda > Insecta > Hymenoptera > Formicidae > Solenopsis > Solenopsis fugax. The sequence continues at coordinate 10,159 of QKQZ01000840.1, read as the reverse complement.
GACCAACATGTCAGCGAGATGATCCTCAATTCGCTGTGTAAAGCCACGAGCTGGCCGAGCCGGCATGCTCGCGTTCTGATGATGCACCTTTTAGTGTTAGTGTCGACGTGCGTCCGCCGTGGGGAGATTGAACGCACAGTTTCGTAATCTCAAGGCGATCGATCTCAAGCACGGGAAGTTGTCGGTCAGTCCGGCTGTCGGCTACCGCATTCCGCGTTATCAGTCCCGCCGCGGGCGATCGGCTTCACTGTAACCGCTGCAAAGCCCTCGTGCACGTGCACTAGTCGTGTCGTTATTGTAGTCGCGTTGTTCGAGTGTGTTTTAGATTCGCGCCTTTGTGTTGTAAATTCGCGTAGGCTGCCGTGATCGTACGGCCCGCGTGTATCTTCGTGTATTGTAATCCCTCGCGCTCGGCAAACGCATTTTCGTTAGAGAATAGTCTAGGAATTTCGCGTATATTTTTTGTTGTAGCGTATGATTGGTTATCGCCACTGACGACTCATTACTTGCGTTTATAAAATATATAGAATTTACTTTTCGTTACTGCTTGATGTTGTTTCGCCCGTTGCGATTTGCGCTTATGATTCGTTTTGGCTGCGTGTAATACTTCGCGCGCATGCACCATGCGAGGCACATTTCTTTGCCTACTTACGTTGTTTCGTCACTCTAATTAAATCTTTCTGCTAAATTTTCTCTGGCTACAATATATTTTATTTACTACTGCTTGTTACATTGGCCTTGTTTATTGTGCCTGGAATTTCTCATTTGCCTATCCCGTTTCTCCGCGAGAGCTACCCGCTTCGCCATGCCTTCTCCGCCCTGCCCCTCTACGTATAGGGGAGCCGGCCGGTCGCGCGTGAGCGACAACCTCACGTTTTCGTTTGCGTGATACGATGTAAAATTTCGTTTTGTCTATTGTCGTGTAATCGTTACATTAGTGGCGATTCAGGTGACGCGTCCTGCAAACACGTCTGGCGTCCAACATATCGCGATTTGGCTTAGTTTTCGTTTAGATTCTGGTCGTCGTTGTTGCGCGCATTTCGCGAAACTTTGTTTCTTTCTTTGATCGCGTATTTCGCTCGCTCTCGGCGAACTCAAGAAAATACGTGACAATATATATATATATATATATATGCTTTAATTATATGTTTCCTCTTTTCGATAACATGATATATTGATCAGCAGGTCTATTCTGTAATTCTTAACGACAATTTCGTTATCGTTATAACGTCGTTGCGCAGATGTAAACATGATAAAAAAGCTGCGCCGACATTATAACAAAATAACGAAACTGTCGTTAAGAATTACAGAATAAGCCTGCTGATCTATTAATGATATACACGTGTTAACAAAAAGTATTCGTAAATTATAACTAAGGATCAGGTTACAGAAGTCAAGCAATGTTCGATGCTAGTGATACGTGTGTCTTTGAATATTTGGCACTATTGACCTTTGCGAGATTATTGAATACGTATAAGGACTCATTGCAGTATCAAATTACATTCAAACGTGACTAAATTGATTTTTTGTCACCCTTTGATCTCAATAGAGACAAAAATTTCCGCATTGCTACTGTGGAGGGAAATACAAAATAAAAGGAGTCTGACAGCATTATTGCATTAGTCAATCAGTTGACAGCTGTCGAAAATATACGAGAAAATGTAGCAAACTACTGCATTCCGATCCAGACCGAAGCGTGCGAGAAACCGTAAGTTTTGTATAATATTTTTATACATTTTTCTTATTATACATCTTTTTATACATCTCACTTATTCGTATTCTTATTTACAGAATATCACTACGATATACGCCTTGCATGTTGGGGAGAAGATTTGCATTAACATTTACCGCTTATAAATATCTAGATATCGGAATCAGCGTGGTACCTATTATACGTTCGTTTGTGGAAATACTTATTGGTGATAACCGAGACAATCAAATAATTCTGCCACATGTAATACATGGACAGCACTGTTTGTTGGCGCAGATTTTAATGCCAACGCGTATTGCTCCGGGACTGTTCCAACGGAGTACGGTAATGCGACGAATAGTTTCCTGGTTGTAACGACGGCTTCCAAGAGATAGGTGCAACGTACGGAATTGACTGTTGTTTTGTGTCTATAAAGTGCCTTTATTCTGTCCGTCAAAACGACTCAAGGCTCGAGGTGAGAGGTGTCAAGTATTCTCAAGGTGTCTATACGAGATGAAGGCTTCTTGAGATCTAAATCGCGCTTCGTGAACCGCGAGCCTCTCTGCCTCCTGGCTAATAGGAGAGGAAAACACGGAGAGTCCCGAATTTCACGGAAATTACCGATCTTTCTTAGAAATATTATGAATGGAGACACGATACAAGTCTAAGCGAAATGTCTCCACATATACGAACTTGTCAATAACTACTTGCTAATGATAAACACGAAACACTGTTTGAGAAACGTATGGACATTGAGCGGTTTGTGCATTCGCTTTCGCCTCCTTCTGCATTACCGGTTCAAGATCTTATTGTGCAATTCGTTAAACTTCGTGATGAAAATATTGTTAAATTAATATTACGCGATACTTGGATGTATTTGAAACCAAAAATTGTACTTTTTGTATTAATATACACATACTGTGAGCGAAAAATATAAACATTTTGTAGCCCTTTTACATCGAAATTATATCACTAATAAATAAAAACACAAGGAAATACAGTGAGTACGAGTCAGGCGCGGTTAACGGTGCGCAAAGTAGTAATACAATTTATAATATTGTTACATTTTATTGAACGTTTTGGCTCATCTTTTGAGCTATTTTCAGCAAATACAAAAAGAAAAACAAAAGTAGCCGATGTTGAGGAGAAGAGCTTCCTCGTCAAGAAGATATGTCCGAGATATACGAGTTATTATGCTCGAAAATAGTGAAACATAGCTCAGGCTCAACGTCGGCAATTGTCTGTAATAAATTTATGTAACAATATTATAAATTGCATTACTACCGCTACATTGCATTACTAATTGCGCACCGTTAACCGCGCCTGACTCGTACTCGTCGTATTTCCTTGTGTTTTTATTTAACTTTTCACGGGTCTTATTTATTATTTTGAAATCACTAATAAATATAATATAATGAAATTCTTGCGTGAAAAATATAATAAAATCTCGCTTTCAGATTATGAAATATTAGCTTACGTTTTAGAAACTATTGTACATACATGATGCATTATATGGCAAATAAATGTAAAGAAAGATTATAAAATATCATTATTTATCCAATCACAGGAGCTTTTATTTATCGTCGGGAAACGTCGATTTATGTTCAATGAGCCACAGGATATAAAAGCTTTATACATATTTTAAATTGCTAAAATTTGAAATTCGATCCACGGAGGGTATCGATCGATGACTTTGAAGTAGTAGGCTTCATTAACATACAGAAACTAGTGAAAATAAAAAAAAAGAAACGACAAAGACTTTGAGAATACTACGGTGAACCAGACATTTTTTGTTTACAAAATTTATTTTATCAAGAAAATTAAAATTATTTTATTTATTTTTAAAAAATAAATAAAAAAAATATGTATTGCATTCGAAAATTATTTTATGTATTTTTTAAAAATAAATAAAAAAAATGAAAATATATATATTGTATTCGTGTATATTATTTTCCCTATTCTTGTCCACCATTGGAGCGCACATTAAAAAATAAAACGCGTGCGACCGAGAGCGTTGGCGTGCAAGCGATCTATTCTTGTCCACCATAATTAATAAGAAATTCATGAATAAAATAAAAAATTAAAATTAAAATTAAAATTTTGATCTTTGGAATTATTTTCTTTTATCCATCTTCCTTTAGTTAATAATGCGCGAGACGGACCGCATACGGGAGGGAGAGAGCGCGAGCGAGCGAGAACGGACCGCGAAAATGCGTGCATGTGAAAATAAAATGGGTGCGCGCGAGAAGGAGAGCGCAAACATAGCGCGTACGAGCATATGAGGAGGGAGCGAGATCGCACATGGGTTATTACAGGTGCCAGAGAGAGCATTCGTGAGACAGCGAAAATGACGGCAGCGGCGGGTTCGCGCTCGGTCTCCTATTCTATGCCGCGCGAGTACAATTACGCGTGCGAGAGAAAGCGTACACGAGAGAGTAAAAGTGTATATGAGTTGGTACGAGTGCTAGCGAGAGCATATGGAAGAGGGGGGAGGGAGACAGTGATCGGGAGACGATTGGGGACCTACGTTAGGTCTTTCACTCCACACCGCGAAAACGCGCATCTCCGTGGTAAGGAGTGCGAAAACGTACACTTTCACTGGTGTTGTTATTTCTCTCTACGGTTAAGAATTTGTTGTGAAAATTAACACCTTAGCCAGGAATAAAATCTGAGACATCCCTACTTTATACATATAGCATCTTAATCAATTCGACTACTGAGGCATATGTGGTAAATATTCTTCGCAATCAAGTGCATGTTTATTTTGCGCGTTATTTCGTGAGTATTTATATTTGCACGTTTGACACGTGTGCGCTTCGTGTGTGTATGTCAAACGTGCAAATATAAATACTCACGAAATAACGCGCAAAATAAACATGCACTTGATTGCGAAGAATATTTACCACATATGCCTCAGTAGTCGAATTGATTAAGATGCTATATGTATAAAGTAGGGATGTCTCAGATTTGATTCCTGGCTAAGGTGTTAATTTTCACAACAAATTCTTTATAGTTTTCTACGACGTTGAGAAGTTACATAATGTTTACTCAAGACGTAAGCCATTGTATGTAAATGTATATGTATACCATTCTACGTGCTATTCTATGGCAAGATTACTATGGATGTGCCCCTTTAAAGAGACATGCGAGTTTATGTCTGCACATAAATTCTCTGACTGATTTACGAAGGAAAGCTGTTAGAATCATTACTATGTAAATGATATTCGCATTGCGATAATAACTTTTCTATCCAATTAGGGTTGCCTAAAATTCAAAACTAAAATTTACAGGTTAAAAACTCCGAACATTTTGTTTACAACTCCGGATGAATACAAAAAAAGAATATAGATTAATAAAATTGGTCAGAATAGTCAATGAATAATTATGAATAATTAATTATGTCACATGTAATTGTTCATAATATATCTACGTGAAACATACATATAAAACGTTTTATACATATAATGCATAAATATGGAACTTTTAGAAAATTAATGAGCATCACAGTAGATAGGGCCAAGGATCACCAGAAGAGAATTGAGAACACACTAATAAGTTTAATTATAACGTAAATAAAATGAATATAATGTATCAGATATGATGCGTGAAAATGACAGGACGGATCGCGCGGAGAGAGCGAACAGTCGCCGTCGTGATGGGAGTAGACATAGTGTGCTTAACACTTCGGAACCACGCTCCTTTTTCGAATCGACACATAATTTTATATTAATTTTATACATATAGTAGGATATAAAGGCGGATTCTAACCTACGGACCCCGTGGTGGATGACGTTACGCGGGGAGGGGGGACATTTACGTCGCGTTTCGTCGCGATGTTAACCATAGCGTAGAGAGAAATTACAACACCAGTGAAAGTGTACGTTTTCTCAATTGCTTCAAGGCTTACTTCAAGGAAAACTAGTCAAAAATAGTATGCCGTAAAATAGTATGTCGAAATTGATTACATCACATGTACGTGTGCGCTTCGTGTGTGTGCGTCAAACGTGCAAATATAAATACTGGCGCATTCGTTCCTTTCATCAGTCTACCGTGTGTTATTCATCGTAACTACAACTGATCAAAACAGTCAAAAATAATTAGTCTTATTATTAATATTGTTGCGCCGATTGACGAACGATGGACGGGTTCAGCCGACTTCGGATTGAATTGGCAATCAGTCCTGATTATTAGGAACATATTAATATTAACATCACGAAGTAAGTTACAATTTTTAATGCATTTATTTACAAATAAATCAACAGATTGTTGCCTCGCACATAAATATTATTTCCTATAAAAGTATATATGAAATACTCAGGGTTGGGAAAATTAATAAATTTTTTTAACTAAATTAAGTTAAAGTTGATGGCACATAAAATTAATATAGTTACGTTATATGAATAAAAAATTAACTCATTTAAAGTTACGTTAAGATTAAATTAACTTAAGTTAAAATAAAATTTAATTTTAAAAATCATTATTTATATAAAATTAGAATATCGTAATTTTTTTAAATTGCTTTATTCTAAATAACAAAACTATAGTATAAATTATCAAATAAATTTTGTTTTATTTATAATTTAAGTTTATATGAAATAAAAAAGAAATATTGTTTTCTATATAAACATGTATTCTTTTACAATTTTTACATTTTATGATTAAATTATAAAAAATATGATCTTAAGTATAATGTAAAATATAACCTTACATATGATATATCGATAAAATATAATCACATTAAACAAATTTATCATTATTAAAGTTATTATTAAATTTTAAAAAGAGCTTCATTTCAAAATGACAATCGGTTAACTTTCCTCGTAAGTCATCAAATAATAAACTACCTGCACTAAAAATTCGTTCTACATGTGCTGAGGATGGTACCGATGTATTATACTATAAAAAAGCTCGTTTTAATAGAGATGGATAATTTTTTACATCATCATATTTACTGCTGTAAAGATAATTTTCAATAAGCGACGATATATTGTTAGATTGTGCTATGTTTGTCTTCCTTCTTTTAAAAAAAATTAACGTAGGAAAAAAGTTAGTAAGTTAATGTTTAAAAATAACTAGTTGAAGTTAAAAATTAACGCATTTAAAATTAACTAAATTAAGTTAAAAGTTATTAACTTTTAAACTTTTTGTTTAACTTTTAACTTTTTAATTAGTTACTACCCAAACCTGGAAATACTGTTAAATTCGTAGTCGAATTCTACCCAATTTGAGTTACTTTTAATCAATCCTTTAGGTCGAGATTGCTCCTACTTAATATGTCGATAATTTAAACTAAAACAATGAAGTTAAACAAGTTAACTATAAAAATATTAAATTTAACTCCAATTTAATTCATTATTTATTAGATGCATACGTTAATACGAACACGACTTATTTTGAAACTAAGCAATTTAACCACAGAAGTGTGATGATTAAATGAGGTTGTTCTTTTAAATACAAGTCTGTTAAAATAATTTTCGACACATATAGAAGTTAAAAATAACAAAATATTATTTAACTCAAAGGATTGATTTAAATTATTGGATTTTGGATTAATTTTTTAATATTTAACAGTGGATCTTTGAGACATTATTGTTTTTAATGAGCAATAATAAATACATTAAATTAAATAACTTCTAATGTATATGTTATAATATAAAATTTCTAAGTTTAACTTTGAAATTAATACGCAATTAAAACCGCGAGAAGAATAAAGAATATATAAAAAGATTAATAACTTTAGATAATTTCAAATAAAATTGAAAGAAAGTATTTTGTATTTGAAAAAGTTTTTATCAAATACTATTTTGTATTTTGTATTTAAATATTTGTTTTAAACGTATTTTGTATCTTGTATTTAAATACATACCGTAACAGCACAGATCTCCCAGGGACGTTCAAAGGATGTCTGTATGTCCTAAGGACGTCCCTGGATGAAGTGTGCTGTTAGGGTAAATTCATTTCAATTCAATTTCCTTTACTGATTCAATTTGGCTATCTTTACAAATTAAACTCGTTAACTATAGCAAAAATCGCATAATAGTATAAGACTTTTCGACTCACTGTCAGTTTACCCTTACGAAAAATAAATATTTAGTATTGGCAATACTAAATTGGCCAATACTTTTTTGCCAATACTTAGTATTGGTGAATACTCAGTATCAGTATTGATGGATATTCAACATTAGTATTTGCGAATACTCAGCACTAGTGTTGGCGAATATTTAGTACTAGTATTGATGGGGGTAATAACAAATACAAAAAATGTACACGAAACTCATTATCGTTATTTATTGAATATAGTGCGCTAAAAAAAATTTGTTAAAGAAACTAAAATATTTAATACCGATACGGTCAACTAAACATTGAAATGATTCAAGCTATTTAGTTGCATAAAAAAAGGTATAATTTATTCAATTCAATCATTCAAATTTGTTAACTAAGATTTAATTGTATTTATTGTAATTTAATAAACAAACTCAATATTTAATTGTACGTATCGGACTAAATATTTTAGTTTTTTAACAAATTTTTATAATAATTATATGCATACAATACTTAAAAAAAATGTTAAAAATATTGTAAAACAAAAAAGATAGTACAAATGGCCGGACATAATTTGTACTATCCGTTTATATTAATACTTAATCGTTAAAAAATACGAGGTTTCAGTAAAATCCTGAATTTTAACCGATTTCATAAAGAATCCGTCATATTATATTTCTAATCCATTTAATAGAATAAGTAATAATAGCATACAATGTGTTACACTTTTCTGTCAATATAACATATTGTTTTTTTCTTACCAGTAGTAACAGCAATAATATAAAAATGGAACTTCTAACCATAATTACTTTAACATTCAATTATATAACTACAGTTACAAATGCCAAATATTCTTTTGTCAGTGTAAGAGTATATTTTGTAAAAACAAGATAATATAATAATTATTATAAAATATAAGCATACACAATATGTTACATTTACATCTGAAAGAATATAGCATTATTTATACATAGAATGCTTGCAATTCTTCAAGAGTAGGACCAACAGTTATCACATATGGCTGTATAGTTAATCCTAAATGTTGGGCTCGTTTTCTTTTTTTTCTTGAATATGATTTATATCTCCATGTATCTGAAAATAACACTTTTTTTACTTTTTGTCTATATTTCTTGTAGCATATATAGTACCGATAGTATCGATGTAGTAAACAGTATCGATAAAATATGTATTTATTTTTCTCTGACACTTACGTACACTATTCGAAATAATCTTATTCTGAATGTTATATGATACTTTTACCTTTTACTTTTGACTACCTGCAAAGTTTTGCATGTGTCCTCTAAAAGCCGCTATAACGGCGAATAAGTTACTGTTAAGCTACCATAATCAACGTTACGTATATATATAATAAAGGAACCTAAATTGTAACATGACTTATAATTTGTACTTTTATTTTCACTTATTTACATACACTATTGTTCCGTATTCGCGCCAATATTATATAAATTTTAGTTCACGTGTTATATTGGAGAGTCTCCGCGCTCACCCTGTACCGTTCGCGAGGTTCATGTACCGATCACGCAGTAATCATGCAACGCCGAATCTCCGGCACCGAAAACCGGCGCAGAACTACAAATTGGAGGATTCGCGCAAGTCGTCGTCGCGCGATCCAGCACTTGCTTCAGTACCTTGCTTCTAGCCGTTTTGTTCGGTGACTTCGGTGTGCGTGAAGTAACGTCGTTCGCTCATAAATGTAATTCCTTCCGGAGTGCGAATCGAAGTACGTGTGCAGATCTTTGTGTGTGCGGTAAATTTACAATTTGTCGTCATCGTTTCCCTTTGTATAACGTCTCGCGCCGCGAGCCGTACCAATATTTTTGACAATTTCGATAACCTGTAAGTTCAGTAACCGCGCGTGCCTCGCGCCTTCTCCATTACCGCATGATCCGTTTCGCCGCCATTCCGCGCAGAGACTCTCCAAAAACTATATCTCGCGAAAGGTGTGTCGTGCATTCGCGGTCGGATCTTGATCGCTGCGATCTTTTCGATAATCCCGTCGCGAGAAGATTTCTGTCGCGTTTGGAGCGATTGTATAGTTCTGCCCAAGATTTCCGTCGCGTTCGCGCGCAGCACGTCAGATCAAGAGCAAGATCTCCGTACGATTCCGTTTCGTCATTGTCCACCGTTCGTCGAATGAGCTTATTTGCTTATTTGACTTGTAAAATTGACTTTTGTGTATCTTTCAAAATATAGAGTTTATAAAGATCTGCAGTTTGTTAATAGTCAACACCTCTTCTCCTCTATTCCCGATTCAAATTAAATTAAATCAGCACCTTACGCGTTACGCAACAACTATGATCATCTTTTTCTTACAATTCGGGCAAGATGGCCCATTTTGTTTTGTCATATATTATTTTTCTTTAAATTATAGAAATCTGTTTCTTTTCCTTACTTTAAAAGAATTAT
>QKQZ01000830.1:0-17180 GCA_003595255.1 Solenopsis fugax | reverse complement strand
GGCGTTCTCATTTCAATTTGTATGTATTACATTAACGGTCGAATATCTCCAATTTTATATAAATTTTATTGAAAAAGTATAATTGATATAAGATTTCTTCACAGAAATTCCTAAGATCAAAATAGGTCGTTATTCTAAATTTCTTTCGAAACCGAACAATTGGCATTTGAAAAAGGTTACTTGTATCATTTCCTTCATATATCAGTGTATATGATATACCTATATAAAATTATCTAGATAATCATTTAAATGAAAAAATATTTTGTTTTATCTGCATTATTATAATGTATATAACCTTTACCATTATTTTAGATAACAGAAGTGTTATCTAAAAGAAGCTTTTTCAACTTATGTAAGTTAATGTGAGTAACAAATATGAGATCCTCTTTTAGCTTCAACCTCCAAGTTATCATTTATTCTAACAAGAAAACGAATTTTCGAAGTGAAGTTATTCGATCGAGTAATGTATAATACAAATTAAATAAGAAAGCCTTTTACGGTCATAGCTGGATCTTAGTGCTTTATATAAATTTTACTTGTGTGATTTTTATATACCTTCTTTCAAATTCAACCGACTACGCGCCGAATTACTTTTCCGGTCATAACGCAGTTATAAGTTAGACATGAACAGGTAATATCACATTTATTAAAAATTTTTCGCAATAAATTCTTTACAGTTTTTTCAGGGGGTATAAGGAGGGGTCTAACATCTAGATGCAAGTTAGCATCGCCAATTATTAAATTATTTCTAATTTTAATAAATGTGATATTACCTGTTCATGTCTAACTCATAACTGCGTTATGACCGGAAAAGTAATTCGGCGCGTAGTCGGTTGAATTTGAAAGAAGGTATATAAAAATCACACAAGTAAAATTTATATAAAGCACTAAGATCCAGCTATGACCGTAAAAGGCTTTCTTATTTAATTTGTATCTAACAAGAAAACTTTTGAAATGATAAAAATAGATTGCACAAATAAAAAAATAATAATGCAATGCAAAAACTATAAGTGGTTCAATAACTTTTCAAGAAACTTTATCAGAGTAATTATAATGTAAGTTACAATATATATTTCCCCTTTTTATTTTTTAATTTTGATTTTTATGTGCGTATTAGAATCCAAATAAAAAAATGCGTTTTTTGTTAGATTGAATTATTTGAGGAACTGTTGCTTTTAAGAAATAAAGAAATAATCACTTAAAGAAATTATAAATTAAAATATGAGTACATTGCTTCATATCCTAAATTGTATTTAACTTAAGTGATATTATCGTAAAATTATTTGGATTAAACGACATAAATTTTATCTTTCATCTAGATGAATTTAAAATAAAATTATCTTTATCTTATCAAAAATACGTTTATATGTAACTTATCTTTATCTAGATAATTTTAAATTATTTAAGAACAGTACTGCATTCTATACTATCTACATGTAAGCTCAAGTCTTTACTATCACACATATTTCATAATGAAATTAAAATTGAAGAGAAATTGATATTTCAAATATATGTACATTGTATTATAAAACATCAATATTATTAAACATAAGCATGCATATACAAGCAGTATTTGCCATTATCTACAAGATATCCGATAATGATCGCATTCTCGTGGGCAGCAGGCCTATTCCGTAAATCTTAACGATACTTTCGTTACCATTATATCTGCGCAATTATACATGATATTTGTTACAATAACGAATAATTTATTACAATAACGAAACTGTTGTTAAAAGTTATGTAATATCATTCCGCAAAATTACTTATTTTGATTTTAAAAAAACACGGAAACCAGTTATGCTTGTGCGTCGGAACCACTGTTGTTTATAGAGAGTCCGACTTTTGATTCGTCGTGCACCTAGAAACGCCCGCCTGGACTGTTTCTTCTCGTGGACACACGCTTATTTACTGATTAATTAATATTTCATTAATTATTTCAAAGTTCACACAATGGTAGAAGATTTTTCTGCTTAATTTAACCTGCTTTATCTGCTCACAAGAGGTAATGTAGTCATTACTGGTTATCCTGTACAGTGAAGTGCATGAATGAATTCCTTTTCTGGTGTAGAAACTCCAGCAATTTAACCAATCATGTGTTGCCATTGGCTCAGTGACTTTGTCTGATTGCTGTAACTTTGTACTGTGAAAGTTTCAGAAAGCCCTGGTAAAAGTTTCGGATAGGAATTTAATACGAATGTTTCCGAACCTTTACGAATCGTTCCGAAATCTGTGTTCTAAACCGAATCAAATATGTTTCAATCCGCGCATTAACTCCAAGTTCTATCCAAATGAATCCGACACCAATCCGAAACAATCATTCAATCTTTTTTAATCCAGGAGTCCAATCCGAATGAATCCGAAACTTATAAATATATATATATGTGTATGCATGTATGCATGTATGCATGTATGTATGTATGTATGTATGTATGTATGTATGTATGTATGTATATATATATATATATATATATATATCCTGATAATCTTTTCAATCCTTCTCAATCCGTGAGTCCAATCCAAACGAATCCGAGGCTCGTTCGGACAAGGTTTTCAATCCTTAATCCGTCCCGTTCTCGAGTTTTAATCGGAATGAACAATCCGGTAACAATCCGAAAAAAACTTTCTAACTATATTTCTTTCTTTTTTTCTCTTTTTTTCTATCCGCCTGAATCCGTTTTTGTCCGAAATCTGTATTCGAATCTTTCCGACACTTTCACCAGGGAGGAATTTAATACGAACTTCTCCGAACTTTTACGAACCGTTCCGAAATCTGTGTACGTTTTAAACCGAGATCATCCGAATCAAATTTATAATCCTTTTCAATCCGTGCATCAACTTCAAGTTCTATCCGATTGAATCCGTAATACAACTAGGAACAATTTCAATCAATTTCGTACGTCCTCTCCAATTTTAATCCGAATAAATCTGACACCAATCCGAAACAGTCATTCAATCCTTAATCCGTAAGGCCAATGCGAATGAATCTGAGGCGTATTCCAATAATCTTTTTAATCCTTCTCAATCCGTGAGTCCAATCCGAATGAATCCAAGGCTCGTTTGAACAAGGTTTTTATTCCTTCTTAATCCGTGCAGTTTCTCAAGGTTCAATCAGAATGAAACCGAAACAAACTTTTAAACTTTTTTTTAATCCGTGCATCCAATCCAAATGATTCCAAAACTCATCCGGAAACTTTCAATTCTTCTCAATTCGTGAGTCCAATCCGAACAAATCCAAGACCAAGTTAGGACAAGGTTTTTCAGTTCTTCTTAATCCGTGCGATTTCTCGAGGTTCAATCAGAATAAATCAGACAACAATCCAAAACAAGCTTTCTAACTTTTTCAATTCGCGCTTTAATCCGAATAATTCCAGAATATATGATTTTATATATATTTATATAAATAATATGCTTTAATTATACATGTTTTATCTTTTCGATAACATATATTGACCTGATCTATCAATTATATGTATATACGTATTAGCACAAAGTATTACAGATTATCACGAGGGATCAGTTCGCCGCGGTTACGACTTGGATGGGTGACCGCTTGGAAATTTCCGAAAAAAAGTTTCTGAGAAAAATTCCTTTCTCAAGAATTTTTTTTCGTTGCGAAAAATGTTTTTAAAATGTTACAAAAATATTATTTTGTTTATTGGGATGATGTAATAATATAATACCTATTCTCATCAGGCATCCGGTTTAGATCGGATTTAGTCTGAAATCTTTCCGCCGATTTCGGATTACGACGGATTTACTCGGATGCGATTCCTTTTTCATGGATTTATTCGGTATAAAACTGACTCGTTCGGGTAAAGATTTCGGGCTAAAAAGTATTCAAACGGATAAAAATTTTCCTATCCGAATTCTTCCGACACTTTCACCAGGGTAGCTACACCGAAAAAGGAACTCGTTCATATACCTAACTGTACATAAAATTATCTAAATAATCATCTATACCCGGTTCACAGCAAGAATATACACAGCGCGAACGAAAATTCGTCCGCTTTGCGCATGTTCCCCCACAGAAGGAGAACGCCTCTCGCTCAGACCCGTATACTCGCTTCTTTACAGCAGATAGCATAAGAACATCGACTTGGCATATCAATATTAATTTCTAATTATTAATTAGAAATCAGAATTAATATTTAAAATATTCTGAGATGCTACATATTAAAGAACAACATAATAGATTAAATTCGCAAAAGGACATTGAGTGTCTCGACGATTCTTATTTGTGTTTATTTACAAAAACCTATATGATATTTATAATTTATTATCATTTTTCTTACAATTAGTTAATCAGTTTGGTATTATATTATTCTTTATTCTATAACAATTTTTAGTCTTTTTGTTATTATTTTGTAATAACTCTTGCAATAAGGTTTTGTAAAATAAGGATTATTTTTTTGTTTTGTTTTCTAACTTGTAATAAAACTTATTATGATGTGTTTTTTAATTTTTAATAATTTGTCCATAAAATTTTATTCACATTTGTTGCTTTGTATATTATTATTGTAATACTCAAACAATTATAAAAACGGTCTTTAACAAAAATATGTTTGTATTATGGATTTAACTATTTCATAAATCATAGATACCCAGTTGTGTAATTTAAATATATTACGATTGCGATTTAATTACACTAAAATGTAGAGATTATCACCTATTTAGTTTTTTAACAATAAGTGCGGGGCCGACATGCCATATTCAAATACACGGTACTGAGTACCGCGCTACGCTCTCCCCACTATGCTACCCATATGTGCAGACTTGAGTATATTCTTACTGTGAACCGGGTATAGATGAAGAAATGACTTTATTTTATTTATCTTTATTCAGATTATTTGGTATGTATATTATCTCAATTTTTATGTTAGATAAAGCATTTATCTTTTGCTTATCTAGCAATAAGTTAACATGAGCAATAATGAAAGTAAAATATTGTACTTACAGTTAGACTTAACTATGCAGTTAATTTCAACTTCCAAGTTACATTTATTCTAACAGAATTTTTCGAAGTGATAAATAATAAAAAATAGTAGTACAATATAAAAATTGTCCCAAAATTATTAGTTCGAAAACTTTTACAAGGAACTGTATCAGTCATTATAATGTGGGTTATATTCTCCCTATATTTTTCAACTTTGAAACTTTATTAACTTATTCATCCAAATCAAAAGAGGAACATTTTTTGTCAATTTAAATTATTTGAAGAATTCTTATTTTTAATCCTCCATTGCTTTCGTACAAGATGAACGCTCAGGTCACATCTAATTTTTATAATTGCATAGATGTAACATAAAAATTAATTCTGACTTTTTGATTTTCCATTTATAACCTTATAGATTATATTGATATTTTCTCAATTTTGTTTAATAAAATTTTTATTGAACACTTTAAAAGAGTGTTAATGTGTGGTACATCTAAGCACGGCGCTCATGGCGAGAGCAAATATGTACGTGAAATGCACCGTTGCCTAACCTTATTAATTTACTGTGATAGAGTGACGAACTGAGCATTTCATCCTTTTGCTTTTACAAATGTTGATGCAAATTAATTATGTTTACTATTTATATTTTTTTTTATTAATTTATCTTTATCTTTCAACAATTAACTCCTGTGATCTAAGAAAAGACATGTGTGACAATGCTGCACTAATACAGTGACACACACAGGCATAGCGCGACGCTCATACAAGTGCATTAACGTTCCTTTGTCGAACGAAAGCAACGAAAAATAAGAAATACAGATTTATTAAAAAATATGAATATAAAATAAAATATGAATATAAAATAAAATATGAATATGAAATAAAATATAATTATAAATATAATATTCTTCATACATTCATGTGTAATTGGTATCATATTTTTTTTTTATTTAATTTTTGAAGCCATAATTACTGTTCACATTATTATATTGTTTTTATACTAAATTGTTTTGTTAAACAGATAATTTTAGATAATTTTAAGATATATCTTAAAGTTACCTAGATAAAGCGATATAATTTTATCTTTTATTCAGATAAAAAAATTAATAACGAATTCTCGATTGGATGTGTATTAATGCGCACATATTAAAGCTGTCATATAAAAAACAATGTAAAGATATATAATATCATTTTTATAATTAAGTTAAATTAGTGTACAGCGACTTTAATCCTTTGTGGCGTACATTTTTCTATAGGCCTAATTTCAACGAAATTTGATATTAGAGATTTTTGAGATTGTTAATTTCGAATTTAAAATCCAAGTTTGAAAATTTTGAAAATTCAAGATGACAGATCCAATATGGCGGATAAATATTGTTAAATTTCGTAGAATTTGACGAAAGTCGATACTTGGGAGTTTTTGAGATAGCAGTTTAATCCGAAGTTAGAACAAATTCAAAATGGTGGACCGATAACAAAATCTATTAATTATCTTCATTACTAGGTTATGAACACAATCAAAAGAGATATTGGCAAGGATGGGAAGTAACTTGTTACTTGTAACCATTAAAGGAAGGAGACTCAATTGCAGAAATTGAAAGTGGTCACGAAAAATGTTTCGTGTTCGCGGAACGAAATAACTTGAACCATAGCATCTTGAACTGATTTTATTTTTGTTGTTCCCCAAATATAAACAAAGATAAAATGATATACACTGGCATTCGTGTCCTCGAGTGTTTTCGATGAAAAGGTTAGAAATACATGTTACAGTGTGAATGGAAAATTGTTTAATAATGTAATAAATAAAAATAATGATATAAACGTTTTAAATGTAACATGTAATGTGTCAATAACTATGCTAAAATAGTATATAAGTAAAGATAAAAAAAAAAAACAAATAAGAATGGTAAAAACAGTATGTAATTGCATGTTTATTATAGTTAATATTATGAAATCTATTTCAGAGGGGAGATCGCCGGAGTGTGTGAATATATAACCTAACTTTGAGTTAGGATTGACACATTACATGTTACATTTAAAATGTTTATATCATTATTTCTTTTTTATTAGATTATTAAACAATTTTCCATTCACACTGTAACATGTATTTCTAACTTTTCACCAAAAATGCTCGAGGAATATTAGAGTCGTGCTGGTGCAGTCGTAGAGAAAAGACATGTCCTAACCTAGCGTCTGGGGAGAGGTAGTTTAGTAAGCGAAAAGATAGATCGGGCAGAGTAGAGTTTGGGCAAGCGAGGATAACTATGGTATATCGTGGGAGAGTAAAAAACCATCGGGAAAACCATCAAGAAGATTAACTCCCCCGTTGCGGGGGAGCGGTTGCATTATGAGCAAGTGCTAAAGGAAAACCCCGACACACAAAGAGAAAGTTAAAAGAAAAATGGACGACAAAGAAAATAGGAATTCAAATCTACATGTAGAGATGAGGTCAAGCGTGGGTGGAATGAAAGCCACGGAAAAGAATCTAGATGAAATAGTAGCAATGACGATAGAAGAAATAACCAGTAAGTGGCAAGTCGCATGCAATAAAAGAAAGCGAGATGTGGTCAAAGAGAAGAAGATGATTGGAGAATCACGAAACAGCGAAGGAGAGAATAACCAATCAGAAGCAGAGAAAGAAGAGGAAGCAACGGAAATCGAGAAACAAGAGAAAGCAGCGAATAGTGAAACGGAGACGGTGCAAGAGCACATGGAGAGGAAGGAAAAGGCTAGTAGCAGTAAGAATGTCCCGAAGGAAAAGGAAAAGTTCGAAAATGTAAAAGGCATGTTACGACAAGTAGGCCAAATCGAGGCCTCGGGGAAGAGAGGAAAACAGCAGATTTGATAAAGGACATATCGGGCCGGTAAAGATTATCGTTCGTCTATGTACAGAGTGGAATATAAAGAAAGGTAAGAATTTTTATAAAATTCTGAAACTTGTAATGAGATTAGGAGTGAGTCCTAGGGACGTCCTTGTGGTTAATCATGCTTCAGCGGAGGTTAAATTCGACAACTATAAAGAGGCTAACTTATGTTTAGATGCAATAGAAAAAAGTCATGATCAGAACGGCGGAGGATTAAGCGCAACAATAGATCGCAGAACCTGTCGTGCCACGAGGTGATTACAGACTGGGACGACCCTACTGCCGAATTATGGGAAGCCTTCGACGATTCAAGTGGCATAATAAGAATAGAAAGAATGTATAAAAAGAAATGGGTCAAGGAGGAAAAGAAATTGGTGGATGAGGCTACAGAGAACATCATAGTCACTTCCAAAGGAAGCAGAAAGAGGAATTAAAGCTGTGGGGCGGCCAGTGCGGAATCAGGGTGAGACCCTTTATTACCCCAGGTTAAGCAATATTTTAAGTGTTTCAGATATGGCCATATGAAAGTTGCATGTAAGGGTGAAGAGCTATGTATAATTTGCACGGAGAAGGCAAGTGGAAGGTGCGATAAAGGCCCTAAATGTAGGAACTGTAGCAGAAATTATATAAGATGCATCCCTAAATTGCATCATTCCCGACGTCCACCAGCCGGGAAAGCCGCCAGGCTATAAACGGAGGGCACGGTTTTAATCGCGCCACATCGTATAAGTTAACGGCCGACCGTTAAGCGAAGCACGCCGATCCATCGCACGCGCAAAGTCGGCGCACACGCGCACTCGGGAGAGAGCGCCTCTCCACCGGCGGGAAGAGCGCGTCTCCCACCCGACTGATCTCGCCGCTTTCCAAGAAACGCCGCAAATGACGTAGCGCAATAGGTCACCGTACCGCCACTCATGATGATCGGAGAGTATAAATACCGCCGATCAGCACGAGAGACTGGACTCTGTCGTTAGCCAGCACTCCGATCTCATCCGCTCGCTACGACAACGTTCGAACAAACGGTCGCAGAGTACTGGGCCGTGGCTAAGCATTCTTGGTCTCGAACACCGCTCTCGTCTACTGCTCGCTTCCCGAGACCAAGCCTGGGCGCAGCGTCAAGCGAGTTGACTTGCAACCAACGCCGAATCTCGCGAAGACAAGTGCATCCATACCTTCCGCTGCAACGACCAAAACGGGGCCACCATGTCGAGGTCTAGGCCAAGGTACTTGGCGAGTTGCAGCGACTTTCCTTGCCGTCCGCGTGGTTTTCCACCACACACGCAAACGTGGCGGATCGATCCGCCTATCGATCCATCACCCGGGCTAGCCCGCGTTGCGCACGCCAGGCCCTGCTTACCGCGTACACCGCGATCCAGACCGCGACGTCGCGCCACACCGCGCGCTCCTTGGAGCTACCTCGCGACATGCGTATTGTACATAGCTCCGCCCGCCTGTACATATTCCACGTTCGCAACGTATCTTTCTATTGTCCGTCCGCGCGTTTATATATTCACGTTTTCACTGTCCGTCCGCGCGTCTAATACTTCTTTATAATTTCATTGTCCATCCGAGCGTTTAATATTATAATTCTTACTACTTGCTTCACGTACCGCCTATTAATTCCGATGTATCATTTACCGTTCTATCTCGCTTAGAGTAATAAAATCAATGTGTTAATTCGAACTTCGCTTTCCGATCACATTATTCATCCGCGCCCGTCTCTCCTTCCTCCCGTTCGAACCATTTTCGTGCACCGCTCCTACTGAGCTAGCTCCGCGCACGGAAAGTCGGTTTAATTCAACTACAGATCCACGTACAAAAAATGTATTGTAGATTATATGAGCACAAGAACGTGCATTTAACAATGGCGTATCACAATGTCTCATATGGAGTGGCAACAAGAATATTAGAAGGAAAAGAGGACGTAACAAGTCGACAATACAATAGATACAAAGAGCCAGAGAAATGGCCAAAGTTGCCACCGGTAGGAAGAAAGAGTCTACGTATTAATTTAGAAAAAAATATAACGCAGAACAAAAAAGTAATAGGGAACAATTGGAACTATGGGGAAGGGACAGAAAGGAAATGGAGTACACCTACAAGAACAAAGAGAAAAACTTACACGTTGGAGAGGTAGGAAAAAAGAGAGCCAAAAAAAATAATTATTGGAAACAGTTCAACGCGAGAGAAGGAGAAATCCAGAAAGAAAAGTATGGTATTGCACTATAAGAAGGTAATTATAGAAAAACATCATCACCAGCAAGAGAATCTATCTCATGGGATAGCGAAGCAGAATCTGAAGGGGCCATACAAATATCACCAGCGCATAACAGAGTAAGCCCGAAACCAGATCAAATGGGAGTCTCGACGGCGAAGGAGATAACGACAGAACTCATTGCCAGGTTAGTACATCATATAGAAAACAACCGGGATCTCAGAAGAGTGCTGCTTGCCATGATAGATGTAAAGGGTAAAGGCGACCCAAGAGTAAGATACGGGAACAGCAGCGATGAGGAGCAATCGAAAAAGCAAATATACAGAAGGAAGTAAAAACGAGATGACGAAGAAACAACAAGAAAGGAGAAATCAAGAGTCGAAGAAATCAAAAGAAATTATTGGCAAGAAAGGAGAGAGAGAGAGAATGAAACCCGCTTTACATAAAAAAAGGGAGTAAATAAAAGGGAAAAAAAAAAATAAATAAATAAATAAAGGTATGTCTCTTATAATCTTTTTACAACAAATAACAACAATGAATATAATAAAAATTTTGGTATGGAACTGCAGAGGAATTAAAAATTAAAAAAACGAATTAACCGAAAGAAGTAAAAACTACGACATCATGATATTAACAGAAACAAAATGCCACAATATTAACGAGATGTACTTTTCAGGTAATAAAACTCATTTTAAAGAAAACAGGACTAACAGTGGAGGTGCTGTCATAATTGTGAAAGACTACATTGAATTTGAAGTTATAAACTCATGGAATAATACCGGAAACACTTGGATATTACAGGTGTTAAAATGAAGAACCTGAATATAAATATTAATTTAGTAGCAGTCTATCGCCGTTCCACAAAAAGAATCATAAGAAGAAATTGGGAGGAACTACACGAATTCGACCATAAAGGATTGGAATCAATAATAGCCAGAGATTTCAATGCACATAATACAGCTTGGAATTACCATGATACGGATGTCCATGGAGAAAATTTATTCGAAATAATAAATAATAAAGGGTTTATTTGCTGTAATCGAAAGACACAATCAAGGTTTGGAAAAGTAAAACAAAATCAAATATTGACCTTATTTTCAGTTCAAGACAACTAGCAGATGAAATTGAATGCTACCAATGCAAAGATTCGTGGGGTTCGGACCACTTCCCAATAGAAGGAAAGATCAACACTACAATACAAAGATACAGAAGGATCTCAAACAGAATCTCGACCAAAAAAACGGACTGGTGTAAATTAGGAGCTGCGATCTAAATAAGCTCAAGAACGAGACAAGCAGAAAAGAAATAATACATAATAGGAAAAGAAAAATAGAAGACAAGTACAACCTATTAAAAAAAATTATAAAGGAAAGTACAGAGGAAATAACAGGAAAAAGCAAGAAGAATGAAGAAGAGACAGTAACTAGGAGTAACAAAGATAGAAGAGGACAACCGAAGAGGTGGTGGGATCAAGAATGCGAAGAAAGAAAAGAAATAGACAAATTAGCTCCCCCTTCGGCCTTTCAAAAGTGGAAAATGCCAGAGGAAATGGACGAGTAGGAAGAAGGAGAATTGGACAAACTCTTCATAAAAGAAGAACTAACCAGAGCTTTAAACATGATTAAAAGAAATTCGACACCAGGAAGAGACGGGAGAGTACAGTGCACTGAAGAATCTACCCACGGAAATGGTGGACGTGATGCTAGAAATATTCAATGAAATATAGAGATTGGGCGAAATACTGAAGGACTGGAGAAAGTATTGGTGCTATTCATAGATAAGCAAGGCAAGGAAAAGGTGAGGCCGATTTCCTTATCATCCTGTGTAGGCAAGGTAATGGAAAGAATGGTCAACGAAAGGTTAGTATGGTGGGCGGAAAACAAGCAGAAATTAGCCAAAGATCAAAACGGGTTTAGAAGGGGCAGGTCGTATAGAAAATCTTAGTAAATTGACCACGAGTATCATAATAGGCATGTACAGCAATAAGTATACGTTGGCGGCGTTCCTGGATGTATCGTCGGCATACGATAACTTTAAGTATAATATATAGGGTAAGACAGAATATCTATTCCTCGACTTTAGACTGCAATTCATAACCTATAAAACTACAATTCATAATCTATAAAACAAGCACACTCATTGGCAGCTGTGATTAATAGAACGTGTTCAAAATGAATTTAAAAGAAAAAAAGAGACGTTGTGATTTCTTTGTTTAAAAGTGGTAAAAGTAAAGCTAATATTGTGAAGTTGTTAAAACCACAAAATATTTGTAAAATGTTTGTGTATCACACGATTAAACGTTATGAGGACACTGGCTGTTTAGATGGCAGAAGAAATAGTGGTGTTAATATAGGCTAAAATACCTCAAAGTTACTTTTCTGCCGTTTACGATGCTTTTTTCGACAGAATTGATCTTATAATCAGATTTAAAGGATAACGAATCGAAAATTGATGTTTGTATTCATAATCTACAATTCACTAGCTACAATTTAAAAAAAAATTAACTAAATTATTTCCTTTTTTCCAAGACTTATTGCAGTTTGAAGTAGTAACAGATATTCTGCCTAACCCTGTACTAATGGACAAATTAGAACTGTTAGAATGTCCAAAGAGAATTAGATACTTTATAGGCGCGTGGTTAGCTTATAGAAAAACTGAATTTATTATTAATAACAGAGAAACTACGATAAGAAACTTACAAATAGGTCTTCCTCAGGGAGCGGTTAAGCTCGATTTTATACGCTCTATATACATAACAGAAAACCTAGGAGGAAAAATAAGTACAATTTGCGGATGATATAGCGATGTATGTCACGAACGTAGATCGGCGAAATAATAAGGCTATGTTAGAATACGCGGTAAATAAAATAGGCAATAGATTAGTAGAATTATGATTAGACTTAAAACCAAAAAAGATAGTCTTGGTGGAGTTCTCTAAAAGTGGATATGTGGACGAGAACATGTATATTAATATAAAGGGAACTAAAGTGGCAAATACAAAAGAGACCAAATTCCTAGGAATTTGGTTGGATAATTCACTAAACTATAGTAAACAAGTAAATGAGATAAGAGGGAAAGTCAGTAGAGCTAATTCAATCATGACATACTTAAATAAAAAATTAAAAGGAATGGAGGTGAATACGGTTCTGATATTATATAAAAGTATAATCAGATCCGTAACAGAATATGGTATGTTCGTTTACTATCCGGAGGAAAACTCCATAAGACTGAAATTAGAAAAAGCGTAGTATATAGGGTTAAGAACAGTTAAGTTAGGTTAGGTTAGGTTTAAGAAATAGTACGCCGAACAATGTAACGATAGCGGAGGCGAAAGTCAGACTGCTTGAGGACAGAGCCCACCTATTAGCAAGAAATTTTTTTAGTAAAAACTTAATATATAAGGATGAGAAATTTAAACATGAAATGAACGACCTAATGAGATTAAAAAGTATACAAAAAATGAGGCGACCGGGTAAGAATAGGAGCATTATAACAGTCTTGGCAAAGAGTTAGATGGCTAGAAAAAAAAACGGGCGGAGGAAAAAGATTCGAAATTTTCGAAAATGAGTATGAGGTAGTCACAAAAAATCTAAGTGTTAACCTACAGGTAGGGCAAAAAAGAAAAAGGATATAAGTTAATAGATAAAAAGTTAATTAGGGAAATAGAAAAATATTAGGACATCCAAGACAATACAGAGTACATATATATAGATGGATCGAAAAAAAGAAGGTATAGCAGTAGGACCGAGCTTAGCCATCGAAGAAAGAGATATAGCGTACAACATAAGTTTACCAAAGACATGTTCTATATTTACGGCGGAAGCGTTTGCAATTAAAGCGAATTAATATATAAGGAAGGAAAGGATAACAGATGTAAAAACATTGTGATAATGTCGGATTCTCAATCTGTGTTAGAAGCGCTAGATAATAATATATTAAATGTATATCAGAATAGGTAGGGGAGACCGGGGCAATTCGTTACGTTTTTTTTTTCTTTTGCGTCTCCTCAGTCCTGTATTCATTTAAAAAAAAAAGAAAGTTGGACGGTTTGAAAGGTTGAACCTTCCTCTTCACAATGCCGTTATAGATAAAACACGGAAATGTACTTGCTTTGAACTACATATAAAAATGTCGACCAGTGCCAAGTATTTCGAATAACCCCAAGCCCGGGGTAATTTGTAATCAGTCTGGGAATATTCTGAAATTTGTGTTTTAAGATGAAAAAATGTAAAAAAGCTGTTGTTAAGACTCTGTTTTATTCAGAAAAGGTTATATAGGGGAGAGTGGGGTAAATCGAACCGTGTTTCAAATCGGACCTTTTTAATTTAAGTGAATACAGTTAAGCAGATTTGCGTGCCATTTATAATGTAAAGTCCTTAAAAGACACCGAACATATGACAGCAGTTTGACAGTTCTCTGTCATAACATTCACAGAATAGACGCGAATATGTATTTTCAGTCATCGTGCGAAAATTTTTTTAAAAAAGAAAATCCTTATAAATTATTATTTAAAAGGAGTTAAAAATTTGAAAGATAATTGATTTAAGATGATTAAAGAATGTAGAATAAAAATATCGTTAGCGTTTTGTGATCACTTTTGTAGTTTATTGTAAAATTTGTTCCAAAGTTTAAAAGTACTCGTGTCCAAATCGGACCTTTTTTTAGGTGTCCAAATCGAACCTACATATACTCGTGTATGCCATAGGAGGAAACCTTTTCACGATTTATGTTTGTGTTTTCTTTTTGGCTTTTTAGTGAAAAATGGGCCGCACTTATAAACGAAAAACAGACACAATAGAAATACAAGTGTTTCAGTTTGCTGTTCTCGATTTAAAAAAATAGAAAATCATTAAGCCGATTTGGTCCAAAGAACATTAAATCAGTAAAATATCATGAGTCATCAGACTCAGATTAATTGAGTTTTAGACACAAGTTAATCAAAAATACCTCATATTCGCCTTGTTACATACGCCATGTATATTTTTTGATAGTAGTGACAATGACATAATTTTTCTTGAAAGTATGATTCTTTACCTTTAAAATACCGTATTGTAAAATCCTTAAAAGGTTTTTGTTGCAAAGATATGATTTTTTTTTAAGTGGATTTTTAGACACCCAAAAATATCTCATATTCTCATTGTTACATAATAATACTTTTTTAAAAGAAATAAAAATGCCATAATTTTTTTAAAGTATGACTTTTTAGCTTTAAAACGCTTTTAAAGTCCTTAAAAGTTTTTTGTTGCGAAGATATGATTTTTTTAAAGAAAAAGTGAATTTTTGAACAATTTTTCATTTTTGCTTAACAGTTTTTCCTTTATAACTTCACAATAAATTATTTTTCAGCAATGCCGATTATGCAATTACATTTCTGAATTCTGAACTTTTATTTGAAAAAAAATTGTTAAAAAATATTGATTGGAATCAATGTTATAGCTTCTCAAAGTTGAAAGTCTCCCAGACCCGAAAATGTGTTTACGTATTTTACGGGATCGGTGTGTTTAAGGGTTAACTTAGTTACATTTTTTTGTGTAACTAGTAACTAATAAAATTAATAATTAGTTTTACAGTTACTTTACATTCAAACTTATTTGTCAATTTAAGTTGCATTTAGAAACATCATCCGAGTTGCTGTCATGTATCATTTTATCTTTAATATTCAATGAACAAGGATAAAATGATATATGAGAGCACTCGGATGTTTTCAAACGCAGCCTTAATGTGATTGGTTAGATCTAAAGGTAAGAACGAATTATAATCATGTTACTTAACCGCTTATTGTTAGTGGTTAATTGTAAAGGTTGATTTATAATAGCCGTAAGAAATTGGCCAATCATAGTAAATGTATAGAAGAATACTCGATTATGATTGGCCAATTTCTTACGGTAATGGCTATTATAAACCAAATTTAAGTGTAGCTGAACGAATGTTCAGCGTCGGTGGTTCTGAAGTAACACCACAGAGAGAGAATTTTCATGATAATACAATTGAATATCAAATTCTTTTAAAAATAAATAAACATTTTTACTAAAATTTTAAATTTAGAGAGGTTTAGACCGTTAATATATAAATATAAATTGAAATGAATTTGCCTTCTACGGTCATAGCTGGAAGATTGTATATAAAATCACAAGTAAATATAAAGCAATAAGATCCAGCTATGACCGTAGAAGGCAAATTCATTTCAATTTATATTTAAAATTTTAAAATTATATTCCTTCTGTGGCTTTACTACAGAACCATATACATACAATGTTCATTTCTTTTCGTGCGGTATTTGATCTACTGCGTATATTACTTATCACTGTGTGCTATATTATTTTTTCTATTTTTTTCAATAAAATTGTATAATATGTAAACGTAAACTAATCTTTTTCTTTAATAACCTTTAATCTTTATAATATCGATGTTACTAAGAATGCCTTTGGATCTAAGTTCTATATCTAATCTTATCCTTGAGAGAAATTTGAATTCAGAATACAGTTCACATACTTTTTATGTGTACATATAAGTAATTAATATAGACATGTTACATCTTACATAATTAAAGATACCTTATGTTGAGTGCTTTTAAACAAATCGACACAGAAGCAATTTTATCTTTGTTCCTTACTGAATTTCAAACAATAGCGTCTCTAAATTTGTCAACATGTTCCAATATAAATAAAATAATTGAGTAATGTTAGAAATAGGGGAGAAAGGGGCTATTCATTGCGGTTTTTTTTTCGTCTCCTGAGTCCTGTATTCGTTAAAAAAAAAAAAGTTGGACTGTTTGAAAGGTTGAACCTTCCCCTTCACAATGCCGTTATAGATAAAACACAGAAATGTACTTGCTTTGAACTACATATAAAAATGTTGACCAGTGCCAAGTATTTCAAATAACCCCAAGCCCGGGGTAATTCGTAATTAGTCCGGGAATATTCTGAAATTTGTGTTTTAAGATGAAAAAATGTAAAAAAACCGTTTTTAAGACTCTGTTTTATTCAGAAAAGGATATATAGTNAAGTATTTCAAATAACCCCAAGCCCGGGGTAATTCGTAATTAGTCCGGGAATATTCTGAAATTTGTGTTTTAAGATGAAAAAATGTAAAAAAACCGTTTTTAAGACTCTGTTTTATTCAGAAAAGGATATATAGTATTATTAAGAAAAGTTGCAATAAAAAA
>QKQZ01000829.1:0-18070 GCA_003595255.1 Solenopsis fugax | reverse complement strand
CGGGTAGGGCGGGCAGGGCACACTCTCATCGCTGCACGCACGCGAGAACACGTTTTCCCTCTTTTTATTCCCTCTATGCAAACTCCACCCCTCATCGCGCGCAATTTAATTAGACGCTATGATCGCAGGTAACTCGCCTCTGTTTTTCACGCGCAAGGTGAAAGAGGCTTCTCGATCATCCGCGCTCACCGCTCTCCGCTCTCGATTCACCGCGAAGCAACGACTATGCGCAGATCCTGTCGTATATTAAGGAAACTGAACGCGGCCACGGAAACTGGGAATAAATCGCGAGACTGGCGTGCATTCACGTACACGGTGACACGTTTACCGAGGGCGTGACTGACTTCGTCGCGCGTCAGAAGCGGAAAGTTAATATCGCGGAGTTTGTCTCCCCGTGGAATTTACCCGAATTCGGGACGGCGACGTGATCAAAGCTCGTCGGGTCATAGCGTAAACCAAAGTATCAAACTTCGTGACAAAGAGTGGCATCGAGATGATGCTCGATGCACTTATATTCGCTGGCTCTGCTAATTACGATGAGCGACACGTATATACGAAATATTTCGCGATAATTTCTCCTTTTGTTAAAACCTAATGATTGATATCGCCGAGATGGTGGGAGGCCTGTCTCTCTTCTCGGAAACCAGAGTCTCGCGAAACATCTGAAGAATGCGAGATGTGATACGCTCGCTGTCCCATACAACATTAACAGAAAAGCGGGCTTTGTACATTTAGTCGTCCGCCTATATTTGGCCAGGAATTTCTTAACAGCACAGCTTTCGTACTTTCGTAAATTGTATAATTAAAGTACACTCGTCCCGCGACTCGCGTCGACGTTACGCTAGAATTTATTCAACCGAGATACTTGAAATTATGGGGGGAAAAAATTCGCCCTCTTTCAGGGTGCAAAAAGCTCGCGGAGCATCCGAAGAATGTTCGCGGCTCGCGTACCGCGGAGACTACTAACTGTGAAAAACAGCGGAGGCTGTGAAATCTCCGCGATCGTATCTCAACGCGGGACGGACCACACGCAGACCGTCTCGGTACAACACGGTGACACCGGATTGAACCGCGTGCACGCGAGGGGGACGAGAGCCGCCGCGTCGCGGCTGATCCGGGGCTGCGACGCGGGGGAAAATGCAAGTACGTCTCGCTGTAAATCTGTCGTATACATAATAAAAGCGCGCGCGCGCTAGCTATATCGAGTGCATTCGCCCCTTTGCGGTCCGACGTTTCCTGAAGAATAATCTTGCTTGTATCACACGCTTCCGCAGCGTGCTTCGCGGCGACCTTTCCGCATAGTTCGAAAATAATACGTACAGCACAATGTTACATTCGGCGAACTATAATATATTTTTGGGATCTTCATAAATCCCTTGAAACTAACATGAACTACTCGTGATGTGTTAGAAACTAACCAATTAAGGATGCTCTGGCTATACAGTCCGAGCTAAAAGTTAAAACTGCAACAAAATATATTCATTTTCACAACAAAAGTTATTATAAAATAAAAATTTATATTTTTCCGAAGAAAACGAAAAATTGATGGTTTATAATAATTTTTGCCACGAAAATANAATTTTTGCAACGAAAATAACTATATTTTGTTGCAGTTTTAAAGACATAACTTTTAAACCAGTTAGTAGATCTAAATCAATTTTTGCACAAATATTTATTAGAATTTTATTAGTACATATAAAAATTTTGGTTTAATTTTCAATGTTCCTTCCTTATCAAATTTGCAAAAAAAACGCAATTTTTGTAAATTTGATGAAGGAACATTAGAATTAGATCAAAATTTTTACATATACTAACAAAACTCTAATAAATATTTGTGCAAAAATTGATGCAGATCTACTAACTCATTTAAAAGTTATTTATAAGATCAAGAATAAATAAAAAATTAAATAACTTTTAATCTAATAAGAGAATTGTGTTCTAATTTTAGACAAATATAGACACAAATGTAATAATAGAACAATCTGTGAAATTTTTACATTCTTGGTAACGTTTTTGAGATACCACCCATACATCCTTAAGTTAAATTGAGAACGAGATACTTGAACTTCGCTCTCGTTAATGAGGAAAAGTTACCCAATAATGAACTTTAATTTTAATATAATACGTCATTACATTTTAAACGAAAATATACCATTATTCTAATTAATAATTTAATAATCACACTCAAATCGATATGTTTTTTACGCAGTCGAACAAGAATATTTAAATCCGGGTCATAGCTTAAACAAGTGATAAAATCAACTAATATTATTTTAATATTAAAGTGCTCCGAAATCTTTTAGTCATTCACATACACATCTACCTACATACATTCCGTTTCGAATACTTCTCTTCTAAGTGCGATAAGGATATGTCAAACGAAGACGAGACTATAGAGCGCACTAAAGCCGATTTTCCACACGTGTCGACGTCGACAATGAGCCATAGAAATCAGCTGATGAACCCAGGACAAGAAATGGACGATAATATTGAATGCACGACGGGACGACGTTTCCCCGTGTTACATACGAAATACGTCTCGCGCTCGTCGCGAAGAAGACCCACCCCAGAAAACGATTTCTCACCAGCGCCGGCACCTTCTCTAAACGACGAAATGTTGCGTCCCGTGAGTCCGCAAGCCCGACGCCTAAATTATGGACGAAGTGGTCGTATATTAATGCTGCCGGGCGCAAACAAAACGCGACGAACAAACGGGGGAGGAGAGGGAAGAGCATCACTTTACTTTCGTCGGAAGAAGCGCGAGCCGTGAGAATTTTGAGTACCTGCTGCACGGAAGCGTCGGACGAAATAATCTTTACCGCATTTTAAGCGCGTCCGTTGAAATATTAAACGGGACAGAATTCACGGATATTAAAAGATAAAGAGACGTAGAAAAGACTAACAATAAAAAATATAGATTCGGCACAAGTGTAATAGTAGATCGTTAGAGAAAAGCACACGAACAGGTGTAACGATAGAGAAAAAGAAATAAAGATTCACAGAATATCGGTTTCAAAGAAATTCAAAGATACACCTCAAAATTTAATTTTTAAGATCTAGCTACATACATATTTTTTTTCTAACTTAAAATATCAATTTTAAACGAGAGAGAATGCCTTTTTCGGTCTTTAGTTAGATCTTAGTGCTTTTTTATTTTTATTTGTGTGATTTTATATACCCATTCAAATTTAATGAAACCGCGCTTCTTCCCTGTAAAAACAGGGGGCGCTACCCCGTACTTTTCACAAATTCCTTTAATTCTTTCAATAGACATTAGACCAGGTTTAACTTTACTAGTGCTAGGTCCAACGTCTTCTATTCCCAGACCATCGTCCATTAATTTCGTATTTTCACTAGCGATCACCATACCAGTAGAGGGGCTCGCTGCCAACCCCTCCACGTCCCCCTCGTAGGATTCGGGACTCGCCCCCGAATTACTTTTTCAGACATAACACAGCTTTAAGCTAAATAAGAATGAGTACCTAATATTTTTTCGCAACAAATTCTTTACAGTTCTTTCAGGGGGAAAAGGGGTCTAATATTTAGATGCAAGTTAGCATCAATCATTATTAAATTAATTTCAATTTAATAAACGTGATATTACTTATTTTTATTTAGCTTAGAGCTATGTTATGTCTGAAAAAGTAATTCGGCGCGCAGTTTCGTTAAATTTGAATGGGTATATAAAATCACACAAATAAAAATTAAAAAAACACTAAGATCTAGCTAAAGACCGAAAAAGGCATTCTCTCTCTCGTTTAAAATTGTATTTATACATCATCGGTCGAATATTTCTGAATTTTAAAATATCAAGTATAAATGAAATATGTATATTCCATTTATATTTGATAATTTAAGTTGGAATAGACTTCGTTCATTGAAAAACTTTTCAACTGCGCTGAAATGCCGTCGCATTACGTCGAACCGCCACTTTTATCGGCTTATTTTCTCTAGTATCTGCAATTGTGGCACGCTCCGTATATGCATCCGACAAGTGCCTGCGCGACAATCGAACGCGTCGACATTGGCAGTCCCCGCATAAATCCACGACGGTGCATAAATAGGACACTCATTTACATGGGGAAGATTGTACGCGGGATATATACTGGGTGTACCCAGATGGGAAGATCGACTGGCGAGGAGACGCGCGGGTCGTTTTGCTTCGCGATATACGTCCTGCGTACACGCCCCACCGAAATATAACACTCGGATGCGCTGAGACCCCGAGACCTTCCGACGAGGATTCATTTACAAGGCATCGGGCACAAACATGCATTCAGCACAGCCTTATTTTCCGCGCTTAAATTGCACTTACCGATGCTGTGGTTTTTGTGGTATTTTATTACATTAAACTTTAAACGTATTATTTAAACGAGTTTTTCCAATTTTATACGTTTTCGTGTACTAAAATCTCGAAATATAGAATTATTTTGATTTAACTTGAACTAAACTATTTTTAACAATTGAATCTAGATCGCGTTTTGTATATAATACAAAAAAGATGATATGAGGACGAGATGTACATTTTTGTCAATAAGAGGATATATGTGGCACATCATACACACTGAAAAAAAGACTGGTTATAACTAGTAAATATATAGTGAAATAGTATCAATTAAATATTTTGTCAATGTTACTAAAAATAATTTTACTTTTCTAAATTTAGTAACTTATACCAGATTTGATAATACTTACTAAACATTAAAAAAAATAAAATTATTTTTGGTTATATTGACAAAATATTTAATTGATACTATTTCACTATGCATTTGGTAGTTATAACCAGACTTTTTTTTCAGTGCACCTTTTTTTTATATAAAAAGAATACTATCTTTCATTACAGAGTGGTTTCTTTAAAACCTTTATTATGCACTCTCGAGTAAAATATTTGAAGGCGTGGGAAAAAAAATAGTATAAAAGACCTACATATTTTGCGCTTGTGAGGCGGATTAAGCTCCAATTATAAAAGAAAATCGGTTATTATCTTCCGGTTATCTTTTCATCGGTATGCCGGTCGAAACCTCATTTTCGATATCCGTGTAGTCTCGCCAGGCGCATCAAGGCGGTTTGCGCCCAACAGTTGGTGCAACGGTATCGCGGCATCGCGGCATCGTGGGATACGAGAGCGAAGGGACGAGAGAGAACGAGAGACGGTCGACGAGCACGGAGAAACCTCGCACTGTTCTTAGCATTCCATCGAGAATCGCGGTTCGTGGTTCGTCTAACAGTCGAGCAAAACGGCATGCGAGAAGAAGAGATTGCCAACGAGAAACGATGACAGGATCACATTAGCGTCGGCATTACAACGCGCCATTGATGCCAGTAAGTATCCCTAACTTCCGCAAATTCTCGAAACGCAATTGGCTTTAAAGAGGATCGCGTATCCCGGCAGCAAGACGTTTGCGACTTATTTTGAAGACGCTCCTTCATTCCTCTTTGCCATGCGATGCAGCGATGTGTAAAAGTGACGCGTAATGTCAGAATTTTATTTATCGTTCCGGAATAATTAGACGTATATCAAACTTTTACGTCGCTATCTCACGCGAACTCGAACTCGTAAGAGTTCCAAGTTCAGTAAAATAACTAAAGAACGCGAGAGTCGCTAACGAAAGCGGGCGACGCGACGAGTGCAGCTCATTATCGATATTACTTCGTCGGGGAACGTCTTTCCGCTCGACATGGAATTGACGGACGAAGCCACGACTGCTATCGCGACTAAACTCGATATGCCGTCCACCCCGTCCATCCGTTTCCTATTCTGACATCTGCTTTGAATCATTGACCTACTGCGAAGCGTCACGATGTCTTTACCTTTTTTTTTTTTTTTTTTTACATGGGGAAATCCATCATGGATACCCCCCCCTCTCGGGGATGAGCGTCATTATTTAAAGACTAAAGTACTAAAAAAAATCGTCTGCGGAGAAAACAATATTGCGATAGATTCGCGAAATTACTTGCGGAGAGAGGCTTCATGCTCTCTTATTTCTGTCATTTATATAATCTTCATAGCAGTTCTACGTAAATGAAATCGGTCGACTCAAACATTTCACCTAAATATTCTCTTTAACATCCTTTTTTTTTAAATGTAATTCTCGTGCATAATACGAAAATAACAGCCGGTACAGTGCCTCGCGAGAAATCCTGGTGAAACCAAGTGGTTCACCATTGGTTCTACGAGCGGCCAAGCTCGGTTGACGCGATAATTAAATTTTCACCGACGTAGAAAAACGATGGAACGAGACGTCGCGACCGCAATACTCATGGTAGGACGACTCGAAATTAGAAAGAACATTCCGCGAAAGCTCACGCGTACCCTCAAGCTGACGAACCGGCTGACGAACCGGTGCGACGCGGCCGCGAGGAGACGCGTTAACCAGGGAGGTAAACTTACACGCGCACGCGATACTCCTACACGAGCTGTAAAACGGGAAAAATTTTTATGTAAACCACCCAGACGGTGTTAATTTTGCAGTTATGAATGGCTTAATCGTCGATACCAACTGACGAACAATAGAATACATGATGGCTTGAAAAATTGCGGAAACGAATTCCACATCTTCACCGAACACCAATGTATGGTTTAATACCCGACTAATGTATTGTTCTCTTATAGTTCTGTTATTACACAAACATAGTTATACGCTCTTCATTAACCGGATGCGCCTAACCCTCCCGATATCAATCGAGAAGGAGAAATAATCAGGCACACGCAAAGGAAGAGAATTAAACAAATATTTATTTGATGATTTATTTGACGAACTCGCGTTAAATTAGAAAGATAAGAGATGGAGAAGAGCGATTTAATACAGTACCGGCCAAAATTATATCACCTTTCGATTTTTTGAGCATAACTTTTATCGAAGTGAATTGAATGCACTCAAAATTTTATAGTAAACACTTGATGAAAGGTACACCTTGTACATAAAGTGTAATGAGATTTGACAATATATACTATGATCTCAGAATTTTTTATTAATTTTTTCGTAGTCGCACTTTTGTGCTTTCTTAGTTTTTCGTGTTGCAATCATTGTTTTCACCATCATAACCTAGTTTTAGCAGTTAGATTTAATATTCCACATTATTTATACTTGTTATAATGACTCAAAATTTATGATTAAAATTTAAGATATTTTGGAAATTTCAAATAAAATTAATTTTTCACAAGTTACTGTTTTCATTATTTGATAAAAAGTTATTATTTACGTAAGTTATACTCATCATCAAAACATATTATAATTTAATAGAGATTCGTGCCCTTTAAAACAAGTTATGCTCAAAAAAAAAATCGAAAAGTGATATAATTTTGGCCGATACTGTATATAGCGCCGTTTACAATTCGCCGGTGTTAACCGGGCGTTTCTTTTCTTCCGATTAAGGTGGCTAGTATGTTAAAGAAGAGAGTGGCTCAAGGCGGGGCAAATTAGATTTTCAGGGTCGTAGGAAGCCAACGGCGGTAGGAGATGGGCTTCGCGTTCGTATTACGCCACTGAGCCCGCCGTGTACAGAGATTCGAGACACGAGAGACGAAGAGAGGCGAGCGAAGAGAAGCGAGCGTATTGCTATTTCGCCTCTCTCCCGCCGGACTGGCGGTATAATAATTTTTGCGGTCGACGAAGCGGCGTACGACACGAGGGAAAATCATTAGCGTGTGTATCGTTCGCCGAGCGTAGCGACGTCGACGAGATAATTAAATTCCTATTAGCCGAGGTCCTATTGGACGAAATGGCGAGCAAAATAGAGTTATATTATCGTGCGGAGAGGAGAAAAAAAAATCGAGCGTCGCGACGAAATAATTTTGAGATCGGTTTTATCGGGGATCCGACCCTTTCACCGGGCACGAACAATTACCGGGCTCGCCGCTACGTGGAAGATGCAAAGCGTTCGAAAATTCCTGAACTGAGTCTAAAATCGCGCCGTGGAACACGCGTACCTCCAGTGGCGTAATTACTAGTTTTCTAATTACTTTCCGCGCGCAGCATTTCGTGCGCGACTTTTCAGACCGAAACGGCGCAAAACGGAATTGTTGTTGCACAAAAAAAAAAAAGGATCGGGGACCATGACGAAACAATTTTTACACGGTTTTCCCATCGAGCATGAATAATTCTAAACGAAATTTGGAAACTCCCCGAGTTTCGCCGATTTTTTTCAATTAGGAAAAGCGCTTTGCTATCCTTAAATAGCTTTTGCGCTGAAACATTAATGAACGCTATTATTGCCGCTACTTCTAATTTCATGGCTGTTCCCCGGTGCTTTTTCAGACTTCTGGCAATTTCAGCATCGGTTCATCGCCCATCATGGAGCTACGGCTTTCAGAGGAACGACGACCGCGAGGAAAAGTGCTCGTTCGGACTTAAGTCTCGGCGAACACAACGCGCTATCAACGTAAAAGCAAGTGTGTTGGCGAACGTCGCCGCACGGCTTACCAAAAATTCTCATCAAAGACCGCAGGAGCGACAATACACGCGAGCGTAATTAGAGTTTTCTAATTTTTCCACGGACGTGCAACACGGTAAACGAGATTACTGCCGCGCACGGAGGATTTCTATGTACCAAGAGGGCGAAAACAAAAGACTGTACGAAGACGTGCGCGGAGAGATAATGCATGTGTTTTATATATGTGTATAATATATTACATGTATATATGTATGTATACACATAGAGATGACCATACAACCATCTTCGCGTGTAGTCGCGGTGAAGAAACCGGCACACGACAAACGATGCGCATGCGAGCGTGGCAATCTCGATAAATTATAGGTGTAACCTCTACGGGTACTTAAACATTTACGCTTTAATGGAATATGTTTTGCTCACTGCCAGGCCTCTCGCACGACCGGGCGGAGCCGGCCACAGTGTGCCAAATAATTCGCGCGCGCGCGCAGAGCATCTTAAAATTTTATTACGGCAATAAACTAAACCTCTCGCGGAGAGCCCGTGAAAAATAAGGCAACCAGTAGCTCGTTCCACGGGGTAAAAAGGTACGTCGGTATTATACGGACTGTGTATGTCACGTGATGTCTGGGAAGTACTAGTAGAATAAAAATCCGAGTACAGAGGGCAAGGGAAGAAAAACATCTATACGAATAACATCTCGCATAAATTTGCTTGATTTAAATGTTTATCGCAGTTGAGAATTTTTATTATTTCTATCCCGTATGTTTCTTTTCCGAAAGACGTGTACGAGCGAATCAGCTGACATGATTCGTCGAATGCCTTGCGTCGACTATCCAAAGTACTTTCCTCGTATCTTGAATGTTTGTATCGTGCGACATTCCGTACAACGCGTAGAAGCGATGGAACGGAAATCGAACGATTGGGAAACGTACTGAAAGTAATTTTCTTGTTTAACAATGTCTCTGGACGAATGAGTTTGTCAGCGTTCTCCTTTCGCCGAATCGGTAGCGACGATTTCTTCGCGTATATAGAGTGCATCAGAAACTAAAGTCGATTTGACAAGAATGTGATTAGAGAGTATTGAAGTTTCAACGCGCTCTGCATTTACTTCCTATTAATCTAACACTGTAAAAAAATTCAGTAAATTTACATATAATAGTTGTAAAAATCACACAAATAGTCCCGAAAATTTAAAAAAAATCATGTAATTTTACAGAAATTATGTAATTCCACAAAAAATGTGTAAATTTGCTCTTTTATTAAGTAAATATACACAGAAAAAAAAAAAGTATTAAATCAACAATTTGTTTCATATATAAGCAAGAATATAAAATCTCCTTAGAAGTATTTATAATCTCAAAGAGACATAATTTGCTAAAATAAAGAAATTTTGTTTCTTCATGTAAGCAAATTTTGTTTGATCAAGATTATCAAATTCTTCCAAGAAGATTTTATATTCTTGCTTATATATGAAACAATGAATTGTTGATTTGATAGTCATTTTTTTCTGTGTATCTTATTTTATACGGAAAATTACGTATATAACAGGATATTTAAATATTATACGTAATTATCTAAATTTTTGTAACATTACATAATACAACAATATTCCATATATCGCTGTGAAATATAATGCGATTAACGTATGCATGCGTGAAAACTCTGTCCACCTATTATCTACTATGTGCGGGCACAGTAAGTAGTCATTCAATTGTTTACATTGTAAACTACAACATGTATGATAGAGACAATATTCAAATGTATAATATGTAATACAATTGCTAAACGTATTGACCTGATCATTTCCATACATGTAAATTTACTTTTGCAATCTGCTTAATTACAAATTACAAAATTAATCTTACCCTTGTATATTGCAATTTACAAATGCGTGGAAATTTACAACTTTACACCTATTATAGTGGGTAATTTTAAGGAAATTTTTTTACAGTGTTTATAAAAATTACTATGAAGTAATGTTCCATCGACCTAAATATTATAATATTAAAATTAATATAATTACGAAATATATTTAAAGCATCTTCTGAAGCATCAGCCTACTCAAGTAATTTTTTTTCCGTACAAACAATACGGACAAAATTTACAAGCATTTTTTTTACCGCAAAGTTCTCTGCTATCTCCTCGTTGGTCAACTTTCGGTACACGCTTCGTATAACCGGAGGCTCGGAGGTATCGCTTGTGGACTAACTGCAAACCGACGAAACCGCCGCACGCGCAACGAAGGAACAATTCCGTCGCCAAGAGAGGAGGACGGCGCGCGCGGTAGTTACAAATGAAATGAGAACAAAGCGTGGAAAGCGCGCTCGTACAATTCGAGAGCCTTGCCACGACATAAACCGCGAACGTCACGTCGTCTCTCTCTTCGTGCCCTCATGTTGGAAGGTATTGGAAATATTAGCATATCGCGTGCGCTTTCACCGAGGTTATCGGAGATAGTCGTAGTAAATAGGCACAAGTTCGAGGGTTAGTTCGTGGTTAGTTCGCCTATCCGAGACGAATGCTGAAGCACACGATCTCGACGTGCGGAGTAACTTCAGATTAAGTGGCACGCAAAAATAATCCCTCCTCCCGCCCCTAATATACCACAATGCCACAATGTGTCCGTGAAAATGCCCGTCTCTATTAGCGACTCGACATCCAATGCAGCGAGGGAAAACCAAATTTTGTCAACTCCATTCCGCCAACAATGACAAATCTGCGAAAGAGATCGTGATACATCATAGGACGTTATTGAACCAACTCACCTGTCACTAGTGTTGTTTCAATTCCTATTTACTCATTAATATTAGTCACAAACTAATTCTCAAAATTTTTAAGCAAAGTACAAATTTGTTAAAGTTGAATTTGAAGAATAAAAAGTCCCATGTACATTATAGGAATTCATTTAAAGTAACTTTGAATAACTTGCTAGAACTTTAGTCTTTAATTTTAATATATGTTTCAGATTTAATAAAAATTTATTAAATACTTCTCACTTTTAAAGTTAAATTAGGAATGTAATTATCGAGTCGTATAAAGTTGTCAATATTGCTAATTTAATATTGTAAAAATATATTAGCAGAAATTCCATTTTGCTCTGCGCTTCCCTATGTCTAGCATAAAAAATTCAATTTACTTACTCCCTCACAATTGCCGATGATTTATTTAAAAGAGTATTATTGGTTTAACTGGGACTCTACTCTGTGGAATTTGATATTCCGCGTAAAAACGTATATGAAATCGAACAATCAAATATTTATCTTGCGAATGTAAATCGATTATTTTTGTAAAAGTCCTCGCCTTAGCGTATCGCGCGCACGAAACCAGAAGTTAAAAAAAAAAAAAAAGAGCGAACCGCATTCAGCATCGAATGGAGCTCTCATTCCCGGCTGAACAGAATTTCTGCGGTGTAAGACCTTTTTAAGTGGTGTGTGGAACACGAACATGAATTAGGATAGACGTGGCGGCGGTGGCGCAGTAACGCTATTAATATTCGAGATTGGAGAGGATCGAATTGCGCTGTTATCGGCAAAAAAATTTCTGCGGCCGAGTACGGGAGGTCACTTGGCAACAGGATTAGGGAACTCGCCACTCTCCTTGCCGGCCGGCGAGTCGAGTCGAGTCGAGTCGAGTCAGCGGGAACGAATGCCGGGGTTATACGTACTGTTACGCCATTACTGTACGGCGTGCATCGCGTCCGCGTAAATATTAGAAGAACGCGACGTAACGCAACGCAAGGCATCGCGCCGCGCCGCGCCGTTCCCGTACTCATTTTCTCGCTTAATTATCGAGAATCTCACGGGTCTCCCCTCACGGCGTTCGCGGCGGCTGCGCTCTTCACCTCTCTCTCGCTTTCTCACGGAGGGTGAGGGAGAAGGTGGGCTGAGAACGTCCGCGGACGTCCGACAGCCAATCTTCTTTTCAAGGGTAAATACGAGTAGCGCGAGCTAGCCTTCCTCTCGTCGACAGTGCGAAGATTGCCCTTAAGGCTACGAGGATCGGTATCAGTCTTAAAAATGTTGATCGAGCGAAAACGAAAGGGCGCGAGGAATAATGTATCGCGCGGAATGCACGCCGCTTACATTAATTTGATCATCTACAGAGGTTTTCTATGTCAAGGTGGACTTGATATGACTGAAACAATCCACTGCATAGTTCTCTTAACGTTCCAAGCGGAAAATAATAGTGATACTTATGTTAGGAATATATATTCTGTAATAATTGACTACATATACAGGGTGTTCCAAAACCCACGATAAATATCTTAATGACAGATTCTTTGGAAGATTTTAAGACAAAAATTCTAATATCAAAATGTCGAGGCTATAATAATTTTCAAATGGGAAGAGTTTAAAGATTACGAATGACAGGGCTAGAATTTTGCGCGCTCAGGAATGGCAATGTGCTCCCTTGAACCGAATACCTTTTACAATAATGACATTGTTGTAAAAATACGCAATGAGAGTTTTATTCAGAATCTAATTGTCTATAAAAAATTTAATATAAAATCAGATAAATATTTGTACATAATTATTAAACTATTATTACACTATTATTATGAAAATTGACAAAATGTCAATCATCGTTTATTTGGTTCATACGATAAAAGTCTTTATGTAAGATCGGCCTATAAAGATATTTTTTATCATTACTATAGAGTGAATATTAATATAGGTAAAATAATGCACGTATCGATTAACCTGCGAAAATAGGCATTTTTTTCTGCGGATATAATGAGACTAACTGTAAGTGATTTTTATGGACAATTTTGCATGCTGGACACGAATTTGTTGCTCAAATTTGGCTATCACGTCATAATTTTGAGAAAAATGACGTCCCTGAGCGCGCGAAATTCTAGCCCTGTCATTCACAATCTTTAAACTTTTCCCGTTTGAAAATTATTATAGCCTCGACATTTTGGTATTAGAATTTTCGTCTTAAAATCTTTCAAAGAATCTGTCATTAAAATATTTATCGTGGGTTTTGGAACACCCTGTATATATAACACAATTTTTAAAGATAAAATATAATTATTAATTTTTCGCAATAAATTCTTTACGGTTTTTTCAGGGGTTTTTTCAGTGGGGAATGGGTCTACCATCCGATGCGAGTCGGCATCATTATTAAAATTGATTTTAAAGTTTATCAATTTATTCATTGTGATATTACTTATTCGGATTCTCCTTACGGCTGTGTTACGACCGGAAAACCAATTCGGCGCACATTCGGGGAATTTGGAAAAAATGTATATAAAATCACACAAGTAAATATTAAGGCAATAAGATCCAGCTATGACCGTAAATAGGCAATCTAACTTTACCAACATTCAATTTATATTTATACATTAACGGTCTAAACTTCTCTCTAAATTTAAAATATAATTATATTCTTAAGATTTAATAGAAAAATTTTCAAATGATAAAAAGCGATTTTTACGTCGACAAAGCAAGCAAGATCAAAATTGCTTTAAATAATCGGAAACAATCGAAACATTGGACCGCTCGCTGAAATCAAGACGGACCGCAAAAATAGTGTTAAACAGTGCGCAACGATATATACGATTGTTACTCGCTTATTAAATCTTTTGAAATAAAAACCATTCTCAAAAGAGTGAAAAGGGACAGAGGGTGAACAAAAGTTCGGTTCGGGGCGCCGAGTTTCTTGCAGCCGGCGTTGGTCTCTCGCATCCGCATATACTCATGAATACGTGTGCTCGTGCACCTTTTCAATCTCCATCGTTCAGTCTCGCTGCGATATTCATTCTCGACCGACGTTATCGTCCAACTCCGATTATGAGGGAATTTCAACGCAGTTTCGTTTCCCAGAATTTTCCCGACGGATATAAAACATTTGCGTCGATACGCGCTGAAGATGCGCACTTCAGAACGCTTTTGAAAACGAGCGAACGACAATTCGAGAAAAGCACTCGGGCCTGCAAAACGACGTTAAGCGACTGTAGAATTCTGCGAAACACGAACAGCGTCAATGCACAATCAAGAGTATTGAACGTAAGAGGAATTTTTTGATAACAAAATTTTTCTTAAAACAATTTCTTAAAATAAAATATCACAAAGGTAAATTTAAGGATTTCCATCGCGCGTTCCCTTTAGGTCTGGAAAGGATCGATTCGCGTGCCGTTATCAAAATCAGGGCACGACTATTTATTCAGAAATAAATTTAGGAGGGTTACCTCCGATTAAATCTATGGCACTGTAACTAAGAGGTACAAGCGGTGTTTCCGACTTAATACGAGTGATGCACGTAGGAATACACATAAAAAGTTGAGCAACAGTAAAAGTTTGATATTTATATAAAAACATTGAAAGTACTTTTACTGCACATCCGCCTAAAACGCTGTAAATCGACCCATCGTTTATCTAGTCTCGGATCCTCGCGAATTGCATCGATCCATCGCGCTCAATTAATAACGGTCCACTCCGGAAAATCAGGCGCCATCGTGAAAAAAAAAAACAATTGAACGCTTTAGTCGATTCCTTTTCGATGAGTGTACCAAAAATCTGTGTAAAAAAAATTCTACAACATGGAGTATCAATTTATATGTCGTTTCGCAAATCACGAGACGATTGTCGACGACGATTCGTAGTTGTGTGCGAACATCCGCAGAATGCAGAAATATTTATTCCGTTTATAACGTCGCGTAAATATAACGGCTCGTGTGTAAAAAAAAATTAATTAAAACTTTTTGTAGGTGAGGGAAAACATACCATCGTGTTTTTAATATCGCGAATAAGCATCACAATTATTTTCGCGTAACTGTCTTTGTAGCTACGAAATCCGAACAAAAAATTGAGTTTTTTTCACAAAAGCTCGGGTTTTAAATCACAAATAGCTTCGAAGTTTCATAAGGTAGTAATTAACGATCGTTGAATCTCATCTCGATCTTTTGTGCGTGCGCATTTGCCTTTTAATATACAATCGCTCTTATATTTGACTTTAATTTTAATCGTTAGTATTTATTCGCGTGTCGACGTGTTTATACCGAAGCCGGAGTAGTGTGGCAACTTTCTACAGGCGACGAACGCCGGAGATCAGCGATCGAATTATTTTTACGTAAGACTTAATGTGAAGTGCTTTCTTAAGCAGGTAGTACTCGTCAATTTCCGACATTGCCTTGACCTTACAGACCTTACAGATCAATATCAAATATTTTTCAAACGAGATAAACACTAAATGTCTCCCAAACGTACATTATATAATCCTTTTGCGCGATGATCAGCCACACGGTTAAGGACGCCCAGAATAACGAAAATGTTAAATGACCACTCACAAAAACGTGTTTCAGTATGCTACCGGGAGTTGGAAATGTCGTCACTTTACGAGAATGTCGCGGCTTAAAGTCTCGGAACAGGAATCGAAACCGTTAACGTCGGTTCTCAACGCTGTGGAAAAATGTTTTCGCACTTATTCGGGATGTTCTTGTCGTTATGGATTTCTCGAGATAGAATCGACTTTTCTCTGCAAAACACCTGCGGCTTTCAAATTATGATTGGTGAAAAACAGATGACGACATTTTATCCCTTAATTTCAACAGACATTAATCTGGGATTAAAAAATTTAAAAGTTTAATAAATGTCATTATTGGCAGTAAACGACAACCGAGGGAAAAAATATTAAAGAAGTTGTTCTCGAGTTAGTAGATGCTTGACTAAAAGGAGAGGTACTGACAAGAGAACATCATCCTCAAATGTTACTCTGATTTCGAAATGAAACTCTGGTTTCAATTTCGTCTTTATCTGTAAAATATTCATGCTTCGAGAAAAATCCTAGATCTCAACCATTTTAGAGACTTTGTGGTGAAAGGGAACGATTCGTTCATGCGCAAAATCCGCTGTATTTTCGTTGCTATTAATAATAAAATGATGAAATTTGATATATTGACACGTCACGAAGAATGTTTCGCAATCGCTGTCGCACACAGTCAAAGTTAGTTCTTTGATACGCTCTCTTCAAGTGGAAAAAATATCACAT
Organism: Solenopsis fugax; assembly: GCA_003595255.1. Classification (NCBI taxonomy): domain Eukaryota; kingdom Metazoa; phylum Arthropoda; class Insecta; order Hymenoptera; family Formicidae; genus Solenopsis; species Solenopsis fugax. The sequence goes on along the minus strand of QKQZ01000829.1, from coordinate 1,687 downwards.
GTTAGGAAATAACAGCACATATGGGATATTTTAATTATTTATAAATTAACAAAAAATAATAGTATCATAGAAAAAAATAGATTTTTTAAATGTAATAAAAATACAATTTCTTACTGATTTTAAAGCAAGTTTTTTTTCACTTCCACCATTAAATCTTTAAAACGATTGAGGTCGAAGATTTTTCTTAAAGCATGAATATTTTATAAAAATCATAATGAGAAAAGGTCAAATATATCGACCAGACAACCGATGTTATTTATATATAATTAATAGTTAATTTAATTACAGGCCTGTAATTAAATAAACTATTAATTATATATAAATAACATCGGTTGCCTGCTCGATATATTTGACCTTTTCTTATTATGATATTGCTTGTGCTAGGTCGAGCTAGACATTGATATTATTTCTAATTTTATTAAAAACCAAAGTATTTTATTAAAAATCATCCCAAAATCAGAATTGGGGATGTTCCCTTCTAAAAGTTTCCTGTACTGTTCCATCTGATTTGAGTCGCATTCGCGTTTATCGCAAAGGGCACTGTCGCAGAAAATCAACACGGCACGGTAGATTTTTTTTGGATGGATTTTTTTTTTCATCGCGCGCGATGCAAAAGTCGACTTTAATCGCAGTCGCTCTCGTACCTTGTCGGCGGCGAGTCGCGCGACGAGAGCCTCCTTGAGCGGCCCCAGCCAATGGTGGGCCCCGACGAAACGCTTGTTCAGCAGTTTCGTGTGCGGGGCTGCCTGGGCATAAACCGCCTCCAGCTCGAGCACCACCATATCTTCACCCCTAGCCTCCTAGTTTCCCTCCTCTTTCTGGAGCTGGTCAGCCGGTTACGGTGGCCGTCCCGCGACTCACTGACATTTATCACGCACTCGGCACAGCTCTTCCTTCGTATCCTCGTGCACATAAGTCGTTTTATCGCACGTGGAGGCGCACCACCGTGCGACCTTACGCTGTACTGTCAGGCGTCCCGCATTATCCTTTCGGGAGCGCGCTGTACGCGAACCTGGCCACGGGGCCAAGCACCTCGGCTAAATCGCACCCACCACCATCACGTGTCAACTTTCCCTTATTCCGATCCACCAGATCATCGGCGAAGGGGAAAAAAGATAGAGGGGGGGAAAAAAAAGAAATCACATTCTCGAAAATACTTCACGTCGAGGATTTGACATCGGTGATTCCACGTGCCTCCGAGATTTCTAACCGCACGCGACAGAGGCACGACGTGGCGTCGTTGGCCCGCGATTAGACCACCACTACTGCCGCACGCACACTTTCAGAAATTCTTCGTTACTTTCCTCGGCGATCCGAGCGAGTCGCAATCTCGAGAGAAAAATATCGCGACAGGCTCCTCTCCGTCGTCGAGCGAGCGTTTCGGTACGATCTCTCTTATCCCGTCGCGCGAATCACTGCGTTCATTCGGCACGATACGATACCAGATCGGTCGATCAGGAGAGGGGGGGAGAGAAAGACGGGAGAGAGAAAAAGCAAACGACGTGAAGCCGGGGTAAGGAGAGACCGCGCGGCGAATAGTTAAACCCGGCGTGATCCGGTAAACCGCGCGCGCTCGCAACGGCTGCCGCGTAGAAAGGCAGTTGAGAACTGACTGCCTCCTCTCTCAACGAGCCTCCTCGCTCCCATGGCCCGAGCTTTGAGTGACGCGAGGCGACGCGACGCGACG
>QKQZ01000828.1:0-50478 GCA_003595255.1 Solenopsis fugax | reverse complement strand
GGGGGGGCCACAGCCCTATTTTTTGAAAGCGTAGCTAGGTAAACGCTCGTTGTCAATTATGTAGCACTCGATGAAAAAGATGTGACACAGTTTCGGGACCCGGTCGGCTGCGAAGCGGGCCGAAGAAGCGGATGACTGGCTTAATTCTACTATGCGTAGCTATACTTGAGACACCGGCGCGGCATGGCGCGCGGATCTCGTAGAAATGGACCGTAGATGAAGTCGCTCGGTTGCTCCACTCGTAAAATCTTTTTACCGAGAACCGTGTCGGGCGGGAAAAACTACGCCCCAGTTACGTTGCTGGAAAGAAATGCGGCGATGACTCGCCGTCTAATTATTCCTGACGTTACCGTCTTGTGAATTTTTAACTCCCTGCCCCGAGTAAGCCCGACGTATGTAGGGGGAAGTAGGAGGAGTAGGTGAAAAGACTCTGCTCTTTTTCGTAAGTTCAAATTTCTTATCTTCTTCCGTTTTCCGGAAACGTAAGCTACATGGGAAATAGCTGGTAATTAAGGATCCCGTTTCTGGGACAGCAGAAAGTATGTTTAAAGGAAGATTGATGGCCGAAGATCGGATGTGATATAGGTTTACGTTCTTTTCATCGTCCTTCGGATTCGTGATTAATTGGCTGGTATGCGGGATATTTCAGGAACTGCGCGATCTATCGTTAAAGGAAAAGTCGGAAGTGGCAGAACAGCTTTTATATATCGCAATTTATTAATACCCAGAGCTCTAAAAAAAAAAAAAAATAATAAATGGCAATATCTCTCATTAGTTATTCGCTTAAGTCGACGCGACGGCGGCGACGCGAGGAGAACGAAGAGCTGCTCGGCGTGATAATCAAGCTACGATGCTAATATGCATAACGCCGTCGCGCGAGTACGCCATTGTAAAATAGCGGAGTGCGATAGATGAAAAGTGAAAAGTATCACGGCCTCCCCCGCGTCCTAATTCGCACCGTCGCCAACCGTCGCTTTTATTCCAGTACCCCCAGCTATAGCGAAGCTCGTTAAGTCTCTCATGGCCGAGTACTTCTTCCCAGCCGGTGCTTCTTCCCAGTCCGTGGCTGGGCCAATTGGAGCAAGGAGAGTACCGTAGAGCGATCCGGCGGCGTCGGCGCGGAAACGCGAAAAAGAGAAGAAAGATCGCTTACGGAGTTCCGCTCGTTTTATCCGAAACCAAGAGTGGGTCGCGTCTGCCTCGCGGCGATCGATAATAATCTCTAATATGAATACATTTGTCCTCACACACTTGTTATCTTTTATTCATGTATTTAGTGGCGTTTTTCTACCCGGATCAACTATAAACTATTTCAATAAGAAATAGAAATTGTGCTCTAATGGAAATGTAATTTAGAAATAATGACAAAAATTATCAATGTTTTTTATTTAAATACTTAAAATATTCATAATGATTTATATAAAGTTTCATTGCGATGCAGAAATTAGTTGTTCTGTAAATAAACGAAATTTGATTATTTGTTTACAGAACAAAGCTCTGAATCGCAATGCAACTTTGCACAAATCTTGAAGTACTTGTTATACAAAAAAGTTGAAATTTTGTCATTATTTTTCAAAAATTTTTAATTTTCAACAAATAAAGGAAATAAAAAATGTAAAAAAGTGTTACTAAAAAACATAATATTATTCATACAACTATTATGTATGTAACAGTTTATTTAAACAAATTCAACAAGAAAGCCTTACACGGTCTTAGTACTATATTTATTTTTGTGTGAGTTTATATACTTATTCAAATTCACGAGACTTCGCGCTGAATTACTTTTTCTGACATAACACAGCTCTATTTAAGTTTATTAAAAATAATCACAGTTTATTTAAAATATAAATATGAAACATTTCGAATTTCAATTTAAACACTTTACAGAAAGCACTGTACCTCTAATACATCCTTAAAATCGAAATTCTTTAAAAACTCCATATAGCTAGATTCCGTGATCTTTCCTCGCGCTCGTGCTATCCATTCTAGGATGTTATCCGTTTATTCTCCTCCTTCGGCTTGCCGCTTCCCGCCCGATAGCCTCTCGGGCCCCTCGTCGAGCGATCCTTCTCTCTCGCGCGGCCTCGCGGCTCTAATATAAAAAAAAAGTCGAGCGAATTCTCTCCTCCGTCACCTCCCTTCTAGTCGCCGTCGCAGGGCCGCCGTCACTCTTCCGGCTTTGTCCTGTTTAACAAGTGGGCCAATCGAGATGGAGAGTAAATTGCGAGACGAGCCAGCTCGTGCGTGCTCGCGCCGAAGGAGACGCCGCGCTCGCGCGCTCACGTGTGCGCCTGTGTCCTTCTGCCGCTGGTGTCGGCCGAAAGAGGATCTCATTATCGATAAATCCGGACCGCTCATTGCCCCGTCGCCCCATTTCAACTTGGAACGTAACGCGCGGCGTTTCCGCGCGGCAGAGAGGCGTAACGCATCATTTAAACATAAGTTATGGCAATAATAACGGATATTACTCGAAAGAGAATAATTTGATCAATGTCTTAATACTCCGTATTACGGGATTAACAACTGTCGTGGGTTCCCTCAACATGAACCGTTATCGCTGAAACTCCTTTCATTTCAGCGGCGTCGACGAAGTAGCTACTNTTTTTTTTTTTTCATTTGTTACACGAACGTAGACTTTTAGATTGATCCCATCCGATTATTCGTGTTCTATTTAAAACCTCATTAAATTCACGGCATCGTTGAGATGTGTTTATATAGTTCCCCAAATAGAAAACTCCACATCCGAGAACCTGTCGTAACTTTCACTACGATGATAGAGTAGTCGTTGCCCATTCGCATTCACGGCGGTAACTACATGGATGATAATAAAAACGGTTCTAGAATGCCAAAACGTCAGGCGATCTGCGCCTACGTACACCTATCGACACTGATCGTCCCTGCCTAGATGCAGCCGAGTCCTAAGAGTCTATAAGTTGTCTACCTTGTTCATCTATACACTGAGAGAAAAAATTGTAGTGGTGGCAACTATAAGGGGACAACCATACAAATTTTGTTAATATAATTATAATATATAGTTATTAAGTGAATTATATTATAGTTATTGCAACTAAGTTTATGGTTCAAAAAATTAATAAAAAATAGTTGTAATTACTATATTATATAGTATACTACAACTATTTTTTATTAGTTCTCTTAACCATTAACTTAGTTGCAATAACTATTGTTGTCCCCTTATAGTTGCCACCACTACAATTTTTTTTCTCAGTGTAAGAATCACACATGTATGACTCTTGTAGGTAACTTTACGACTTCGCTACATCTAGGAAGGAACGAATCGATGTCCATTAGTGTGTATGCGAGGTGTTCGAGAGCGACATCAACTTGGATAATCCTTATAATATTGTCGAGAGATCGATCATATAAAAAAAGCTAATGAAGCTTCGAGGCGTTGTTTTTTTACGCTAAGCACATTTAACGACAGCAAGGTAGAATACTGTAAAGTGGAAGTCAAATTGTGTGAGATTGAATCGTTGAAACCGCCGAGATGAAGAAGCGCGCTTGGAGACTTCAACGCTCGCCAGCGCGGAGCGCGGAGACTTCAACGCCCGCAAGCGCGGAGCGCAGAGACTTCAACGCCGCGCGGACATCTGTCGGAGTGGATACTCTACGATTTTAACATCTTCAGCGTCTCAAGTATCTTTCAATCGCGAACAAATAGATAAGATTTAAGAAAGGTGTTGTAAACTAAGAACGTTTCTATCCAAGTACAATGATCGCTTTCATAGATGTGTCATTAAAATAATCATGCATTGAGCATTCTAGCTACTCAAAGTTTAGCCAACGTTATTAAAACTGAAAATAACACACCTGGCAGATACAATCATTTTTCAGGAGATTTAAATTAGTAAAATTAAATTGAATAAATCACGATACTCGTTCTAAAATTGTTAAACTACGAATTGGGATACATTTGATGGCTGTCAGAGGAAATGATAAAAAACGATATTGATTCTATCATTGGAGAATGATTACATTGTCCTATTTACCCAAGAGTCTATAAAATACTTCGACTGATTCGAGATCTGCTGGCTCGTAACGAGATATTGTACGCTTAAAAAGATGCGGTTCGAGCGAGCAGGGACGTCGAGGGCACGCTTCGCTGAGCCCGAGGCTCCATTAAATCTGTTCGAACCAAGCTCGCGTCATCGATCGGCTCGACGATTGCGCGGGTGAAAATTACACCCGAATTTTCGACGCGCTTCCTGGGTGTCGCGCCGTTTCCCGCGTTGCCTCGCGACGTCGCGATATGTATGGGTATTAAGGCAACTGCGACGACAACGGAGAACCGCGAATATAGCAGGCATAGTATAACATAGGTAAGTGTGCTTGTGGGTCAGTGGCACAAGAGCTGTTCGCCACCATCGCAGGCACAATGAACAGCCGCCGCCGCCGCTACCACCGTCGCCGAGGCCGTCACTTTGCCCGGTCGTGCTGAAGTAAAATCATACTTGCGTTATATAGATCGGAGCACCATTGTTCTTGAACTTATGCGCTCGAACGCCATGAACGATCTACGCACGACAGGGCGGTCGGCTGTAACACGGCACATCGCGGCGAAGAGGCGTCGACGAGAGACGATACTCGTTTGCATCAAGTATCATAGGAGGATATACGCGCGTCCATTGTATCCGGAGTCTTCCATCGAGATTAGCGTTCGCCTAACACAATTTCTGTCATCAGCGTGATAAAGTGCGGGGAGTCGTGCGTTTATCCACGCGCATCTAACGTACGCAAACATTTGCAAATTATTGATCCTCTTGAAAGATTTATAATTTATAGCTTCATAGAAACTTATAAAGGTTAAAAAATTTAAGTTTGTAATAAAATTGTTTTTAATTCGTTACTTAGTGACAAAGAAAGAGATTAGAAGACTCAAATTCCAAAAATTGATTAAATTCGTAATGCTACTTCCTCATCAAATTTGCAAATAAGTAGTACAAAATTTTACATAAGATTCAAGAGAGCAAATAGAAACTTAAATAATTCTTAAATTCAAAAGAGAATTGTATTCAAATTTACTCAAATAATAGAACAATTTATAAAGTATTTATACTTCTGGTTGTACTTAGAGATGTGACACATGCATCCTTGAACGTAGACGATTAAAACTTCACCGAAAGTATAATAAAAATACGTTTATGCGCAGTACAGCAGAGTCATTTTATAAGAACTCGTCTGGCCTTTGGCGGAAGCATACAATGCTGCAGCTACTTCGTGAGTTCATTGCACCCTTTTGCGACATTTTATAATTACGACCGCCCGTCGCCGTTACGTTCTGCGAACACCGTGCAAAAATGCGCGATATCATTGGGGGACATTCGACACACCGCGCTGAACGGAGTTGCCCAATAAGTTCCGCGGACATGACAATTTTTGCCAACACGCTTGACCCATGCAGCTATAAAAGATTTGGACGGAATTGTGAAATCTCGGAAATTGATTAAGGATACCTCTCTGTAATGTTCCACTTTCATAATGTAAAAAATTTATTTTATTTTTAACTATAAATTTTATTTATATTTAACTATATTAACGATATTTAGATGTAAATTATCTGTTGATGCGTTCGAGCGTATTAATAGGTATTAAAATAATATACATTTATATGATTCTTATATTATTTTTGTGACACACATATCTCAAATGTCAATGTCGTCAACTGCGTTGAGATAATCTCCAAAAAGTTAAGCTTAATTACATCGTTTTTTCATTAATATACATTGAAGATATGAAGTGTATAACAATTAAAATAGCCAACAACAGTTAAAACGGATCTTACTCGAATACTCGAATAATAATTTTATAGATGATTTTATATACATTTTCTAATTCTTCGAACTATACGCCGCATATTCATCAGTCTTAACGAGCACCTCTTAAATAAAACCAGAAAAGTAATATCACGATATTAATTTGCTAATCAATTTAATAATGTTGATGCTAACAAGATCTCCCCCCCCCCTCTCATCCTGAAAAACTATAAAGAATTTATTGCGAAAAATATTACCATCCTGGTATCCAGATTGAAGTAATATTTTTTGCAACAAATAAAAGATAAAGAATCTTATAAATTTCTAGTCATTTTTAGATTTTAATTGTGTATTAAATTTATTGTTTCTAGATTTTAATTGTGTATTAAATTTATCGGTGATTGAGTGAAATTTCGATAAAGTAGTCTAATAAGATGCTTCTGTTTTAGGAATAACAGCAAATACAGCAGGAAATCTCTATCTCTTCATCAAGAGAATAATAATGGAACTAAAATGAAGACGCTCTCATAATGATGGAGTCGCTTCGTATTCGTCGTGCATTGCGCCAGAATTATACAGTTACAATGTTACGACATTCTAACTGTCTCACTTGGGATTTCGGATAGTTACAGACAGCGGGGCCAGACACGTACGCGCGGGACCTGTGAGTCAGGACCTACACCTTGACATTCGACCGACGAACAGAGGAAATCGTGTCAAACGTACTGCGTTCGTGACTTCCTCGACCTAAATTCGGCCGAAAACGCGACCGAAAACGTCGGAAACTAGCTGGCGGATTGAACTGCAGAGGCACTAGATCTCGTTAATTTCATATGGACTATGACGGATATTTAATTCGAAACCTTTCAAAATACCTAATGTCAAAAATTAAAGGTAGCTGTGTGCATGCGTAGGTGTGCGTGCATTGTACGTACATGAACGTATCCTTTCACTTAGAAGACCACGCGCGCGCTCATTACCCAGTGAAATTTTTATGGACGATATTAACCAAGATGAAAAATAATTCGTCGCGGGATACTTGGCCAAAAGTGAAAGCCGAGATTTTAATCGTGATTATATTCGGAGATCACACTCTTACGCTCTCGCGATCGATCGGAGATTAATTAAGAGGCGAGAATGACAAAATGAGGAATATCAGGAGCACGGAATCGTCCGATCTCGTGATTTCATTCGAGGCGCGATTACGCCTTCCTTGTTCCTTCGCGAAGGCGTGTGCATCGCGTATGCATGCGTAACAAACTGCGTGGAACTCACTTTTACTCACTCGGACGTGAAAACGAACACGCGGCACGCAAGAAATCCACACGTTGCAGGTCCGGAAGAAGTGCATACCTCACAATTTTTGCCGACAAGCATATATTAGCCCAAGCAGAACAACGAGTCACAATAATGTCAAAATGACATCAAAGTAAATCGTGATTGATCAAAAAGTGACTTTTAATGATCATTTTGCAGTCACTTTGACATCATTTTGACGTCGTGATGACTCCCTGTTCTGCTTGGGTAATCCTTTCGCAATTCCATTGCCAGAAAATAATCTTTCATCAAGAAGATTTACGACAAAGACGCTCAACTACTCGTATTTAGTCGAGATATGCACCACGCTAAAAAAAAGTCTGGTTATAACTACCAAATGTATAGTGAAATAGTATCAATTAAATATTTTGTCAATATAACCAAAAATAAATTTTATTTTACTAAATGTTTAGTAAGTATTATCAAATCTGGTATAAATTACTAAATATTTAGAAAAGTAAGATTATTTTTGGTTACATTGAGCAAATATTTAATTGATACTATTTCACTATACATTTGGTAGTTATAACCAGTCTTTTTTTTCAATGCACGTCGCTTACGACTATCTATTGCTTCTGGCAGAATATCAACTTAAATTGAAGAATTACATCCGGCATGTTAAATGCGTGTGCGAGATTTATCTGTACAGATTTAAACAAAGAGCTGAAAATATTATGTTAAACCATTTTTTAAAAATTGTATCAAACGTTTAACTTGGTTACTAAAAAAACTGCAGCAACATTATGATGCTTGGGTGTTTTACATAATTATTTTGATAACCCAATGTAGAATTATTTTCTGATTTGCATCTAGCTAAATGTTTAGGTGTTGCTGTAAAATTGTTCGTTCCGCGTACATAGTCCATTTAATTTCGTTTGATTCAAAATCGTTTTCACGCAGCTTGGCTAATTTTTGTATAAAAATCCAAATGGATTATCGCTGTTTATCGCGCTTATGACACGTATATCTTTTTTACACCTTTCACGTAACTCAGGACGGACATTAAATGACCTACCGAAGTATTCAGCCCGCTAATTAATTACGTGAGTGCAACCGCGCCGTTCGTTAATTACCGCACGTCCGACCATTTTCCAACGCCAGGACGGAATAACGCCACGACAACCGGCATGAAATTTCGGAAAGATACGAGCGTAACGAAGTGGTAATGCCATCGTGTGGTGGCTGCGGAGCGCGTTATGCTTCGGCACGCACCACTGGCCGCGCGCACTCTTTTTCTCGGACGAGTGTAACGCGTAAAAAAAAAAAGAGATCGTGCAAAATCGTGACATCGTTCTCTTATCCTGTTATCCGTTTTGTCAATAAAATATATATAATTTTATCGAATGAACGGCCACATCGCTCGATATGCCAGGACGGAATGGCTCTACAATCACTGCACAACTCGCTCAGAAGTGAAACAGCGATACTTTGAAACTTTTCCAAATTTAAAAGAGCCATTAGATATTTTATCTACACTGAGAGAAAAAATTGTAGTGATGGCACCTATAAGGGGACAACTTTTGTTAATACAAATTTTGTTAATATAATTATAGTTAAGGGTCGGCTGTTCCACCTTCAGGTAAACCTTCTGGTAATTTTACCTGGCATTTTACTCAATGGGCTTCAACCATGATGATGCCATAGGTGAAGCTTATTGGCATCACCAGAAGGTTTACCTGAAGATGGAACAACCGGCCCTAAGTGAACTACATTATAGTTAGTGCAACTAAATTAATGGTTAAGAAAACTAATAAAAAATAGTTGTAATTACTATATTATATAGTATACTACGACTATTTTTTATTAGTTCTCTTAACCATTAAATTAGTTGCACTAACTATAATGTAGTTTACTTAACTATATATTATATAACAATAATTATATTAACAAAATTTGTATGGTTGTCCCCTTATAGTTGCCACCACTACAGTTTTTTCTCTCAGTGTAGAGCATCCATTCATAAATGCAACGTAAAAGACGCAGAGCATATTTATAAAATGATCGACAAATTACTAATTTATGTTACTTTATTTCGACAAATTCAACATTTTTACACTTTGTACTTTGTATATTTTAAATATTTAATTTAAATACATTTCATATCAGTAAAATAACTGATTAAAATAAATAAGTTTACAAATATATAACAGTACATAGTGTGAACTAATTTATAACTATTGATTATTTCCAAAAGCGTTTAGTTTTAAAAATACCGAAATGCTTTTGACATCAGTTTCGTCCCATTATTTTTGAAATCAAAGTTGTACCGAACACTTCTCGTTCTTTCTTTTACATGCATCGCTGCCACACCGTTTTGTTACATCGCAGGATCTTGAAATATCGGAAGCTTTATTCCCTAATAACCGACAAGTAGATCTGAAGCAGCGCCTGAGGCAGTACATTTGAATTAAACAAGTACTTCAATTGTACAATGCGATCGTGGTGGGTCTGTTTGAATGCGCTTACCTAAACGGCACTTTGTCACGGTGCTTTGTATACTAATAACAACCATCTTCGGCGACTCCTTGAATTCTCTGACATTCCATCTTCGTTAAAATAGTACACCGGTCGCCAAAGAGACCGTACGAATTCCAGTTCTTCGGAGTTCCGGTTCTTCTCTTTCTTCAGCCGCAACGTACTTCCAACCGGCCTAACTGGACGATTCTGTTGGGGATCTGGGGGGATTCTCTTCACTTTTACCGCGTGGCGGACGGAAAAGTGCGAACTACACGCGCACCGTTTTTCACGCGTGCTTACGTAGCCGGGTGCCGCAAGAACTCGCGCACGGACTCGCGATCTCGCATCCACGCACGTGTTTTACGGCATCTGAAGCATTTCACCGCTTGTCTTAAACGGAGAAAATAAACACAAAAGTCAATTTCGGTTTGTAAATTTTGGTTCGTAAAAAGTATCAAACTTTAGACTAATTTCATAATAAATCTGTAAACTTCATAAAACAAGAGAGAAGGAACAGAACATATTTGACATATTCAGAACGTGAAGACACTTGCGACGTGTCTTCTTTTAAATTTGTATTTTATATATTGTATATACGGCATAAAAAATCTAATCTCTTTTGAAATATCTATATAAACTCAATTGTACTTAAATGGTGACTTGAGTCTTTTGATATTTAAAACGCAGAGCCAATAAAAAAAAACAGCATTAAGCTCAAAGTATTTTATAAGCATTCGATATGGTAGAAAAAAAATAAATGTTAGCTCAGAGATTTGTCCCAGCATAAAAAGTCACATTAAAATTTTGATATCGCAGTTATTTAGAGCTTTCTCAAAAATGTAAATCAAACTGTACAATGGTGCGGTATTAATTACATAAATTTGCATTTTACACTCGTCAAGAAAAGGATCCTAACGACGACGATACAACACTCTGATTTCTGCGACTTCTTTCGTTGTTTTGCTTTCTCTTTCAGAACTGGCATGCTCTAGTTCGTCCGGAGCCGTCCGTCCATCTATCGGTGGCTCTTTTGCCGTCGGTTTGAGGCTTACGATCTAATCGAGCCGAAATAGCGAGAATACCACAAAAAGGAGCAAACGAACAACTAAGTTTACTTTATTCCACAATTTTATATCTTTATATTTCGCCACAGCACAAAAGTATCAATCAATATATTATTTTCAATATATTATATTCAAATATATTAGATTTTATGTACACATATATATATATATATATATATATATATATATAATAAACATATAATTATATAATGAATTAAAGAATGTATTTTAAACTAAACTTGAACAGTATCTGAAGCTCGACGTGCAAAGCGCAACATACTCTTCGCTTTGCGAATGATAAATGATGAGGATTCAACTTATCATTAAAGAGACTTATCAAAAATATAAACGAAGCTTCAGCCTTTCAAAGTTTAATATTATATATAAAAAATATACGATTATTTTACGCGGTCTGAGACTCGTACGTCTCTGGCAATGTAATGTAAGCGTTGGACTGTAAACACGCAATTGTCTGAAAAATACAATAAGGCTTCTACGAGTAGTATTTCTTAATTTCTTTAAGCAGGAGCGGCTCCGTCGTTTCATTTATCTCCACGAATCTTTTGTTGGCACGGCTAAAGTAATAAATATCGCCGGTGTAAATGTCGAACCACAGCGCGTGGATATGCAAATCGTGCCTCTCCAGACGCTTCTTCAGAAATCCGTACGACGCGATGTTTTGGAGCTGCTGCAACGTGTTGATCTGCAACAAAACAAGTTCCTCGAGTGTAACGAGACAGACGAGACACGAGGATATCCTCGCGGCGCGGCGCCGGCGACCTGCTCGACGTGTCGTGTACTGACTTGCGACAGTTTGTCTTCGATGGCGAACTTGTTCTCGGGATCGATGTAAGCGACGAATTTCCGCAGCGGCGTCTCTGCCTGGAAGAGAATCGGCTCGCGGAAACCGGTGATCTCGAGATGCTGAAACTTCGCCAAGCTGCTGCTGGCGTGCGCGCACAGCCAGGCTCTCAGCGGCGACATCCTCCTGTTCGTCTAAAATTCGGAATTGGCGAATTATCGCGCGTCCGCGAAGGCAAGACGCGAGAGAAGAAGAAACCCAGCAAACACAGAATATTGCAGCAACATTGCAGCAATGTTGCAATATTGCAGCAATATTGCAGCAATGTTGCAATATTGCAGCAACATTGCAACATTGCTGCAATGTTGCTGCAATATTCTGTGTTTGCTGGGAAAGAAGGAAGATAGATAATCGCGCGGACGAATTTTTAATCGGGATTCGCGGAAGAGGAAGACGCACTTGAGACGCGAACTCCTCGTCCCGCAAAGCGTAGAGTAGATTCATCGCCTTGCAATCGCTGTGTCCACAAACTATAACGTGCCTTATATCGTTCACCACGCATCCGAGCTCCAACGCCGCCGACTCGCACATAGTGAATTCGTCCGCGAAGTGCTGCGAGTGCGGAACAACATTGCCAGGGTTTCGGACTGAAAAGATAAGATCTGTTAGGCCGTCCGATACATAATGCTTCGTCGGCTCTCGAGTCTTGATTGTTCCTCCACGGATAAATTGAGAAATTTAAAAGTGACACGTATGAATCTAGTACACAGAAAAAAATGACTATCAAATCAACAATTCATTGTTTCATATATAAGCAAGAATATAAAATCTTACATGAAGAAACAAAATTTCTTTATGTTAGCAAATTATGTCTCTTTGAGATTATAAATACTTCCAAGGAGATTTTATATTCTTGCTTATATATGAAACGATGAATTGTTGATTTGATACTAATTTTTTTTTCTGTGTATTCCGAAAAGTATAAAAATCCTTGCAAATATCATTATGCAAAGAATGGCGTTTTTATTATAAATATATATAAAGAAGATATAATATGTATATAAATATTCATAAAAATAAAAAAGCAATTTTAGAAAAGGAGAGATATATGGTTCTCGTGATTCTCTTAAGTTTAATAAAATTTTGATAAGCAAGAATGCGTTGGATGCATACGTACAAAGAAAAAAAAAATTGTTAATTTGACTTGGTTGAATTTCTTCAATTCAAACATTTACGTATTTAAATTAAAAATAAATGTAATTAAGTTAAATATATAAATGTTCTTTTAAACTGAAGTTCAAGTATTTTATGCCTAAATTAGTTGCACTGAAAAAATTTGATCAAGTTGAAAAATTTAGTCAAGTTAATAACTTTTTTCTCAGTGTACCCCATCTCGTCAGAGGATGTTGTAAGAAGCATTGTATTAAAAAAAAAGAAAATACACTTTTGGTGGAATCAGAAAAGTTGAAAAATCAATAAAAGGGGAATTTTTACGTGCGATCGCAACAATGCTACTGTAATGAATCGTACCGACAAACATGTCTCCGACGTTTGTTTCCGTAAATCTAGTTGGGATCATCCGGGAATCCATGCAGGTAAAGAACACTGCCTTTGGCTGTGACAGGAGGAATAATAGACATTAAATTAGATAAATTACGCAAAAAGAACATGTAATATACATCAGTGAGCAAAAAGGATTTTCACGGTTTATTTTTAGATTGTATCTAAGCACGCTCAGTTTTATATATCCCAGTTAGAAGTAGTGTTTCAAAAAACATTTCCGATGTAGAAAATAAAAGTTGAAAATTTTCGAAATGCTTGTCAATTTCGATGGCTTTTTACTACAATTTTAATTAATTTTCGAATTGAAAGTAAATTCTTGAATCAATTTTCCAAAGCGATATTGGAATCTTGCGTGATGGGTCAACATCTAAATAGATTCCAATATCGCTTTGGAAGATTTACCCATTTACTTTCGGCTGGAAAATTAATCAAAATTGTAATAAAAAGTCCATCGAAATCAACAGAAATTTCGAAAATTTTCACCTTTTACTTTCGACATCGAAATAACATTTTTTCGAAACACTTTCTGACTGGGACGTTTTCTAAATGGTTATAAAACATATTACATTCACTTGAGAAACATATATAAAACATATGTGAATGACACATGCTATTTGGATACAACATCCGATTTTATTAAATTTTATAATAATTTTTTATGAAATATAGAGGAGAAGAGGGTATTATGGCTACCGTGGACATTATGGCTACCACCATTATCTCCAATACCCTCTTCTCCTCTATATACGAAGGCATTTTTTTCGTCAATTCTTGGATATTTTTTAATATGTTCAAGAGCAATAAATATATAAATATGTATATAAAAAAAATGTACATAAATTAAACATTCTATAAACATATAATATACTATATTTTTAATTTTTAATTGAAGATGGTCGATAAATATCCTGTCTTTAATATCCTAATCTATATCGATAATAAAGTTCTGTCTTTACCAAGAAAGCACTCTATTGGTAAAAACAGAACTACTACTGTAGTCGATAAGATGTTCTATCTAAGCATAACATTGTAAGATAAATAACAAAGTGAATCTATTGGTAAAACAGAACACACATATATATTTTTCTAGTGTCAATAAAGTAAACGTTCTGCCGTTAAGAGGATGCTGGACTGACGCAATTACCGACATTTTTTTTCCAAGCATTTTCTTCGAATTGGGGTTACAGAATTGAAAATGCTTTCACACAATTAAAATATACACGTAAATCTAAGGGGGAAAGTTATATTACATGTAAATATTAACAAAAAAAATAAAAAGTACAGTAATAATCACTCATATCTGCACTCATCCACACCGTAGATGAGCTGTCAAGCCACGACAATGTCAGTTAACCTGACAGTTGTACAAGTTTCCTGAGCAAAACGATACTTAGCCTCCCTTCGGACAACGCGATAGAACAATACTAAATCATCGAAACTTAGATTGAAAGCTTGAAAAGATTTTGCTTCGATAAAATTATATGTCTACGTGCACGCGAAATAGAAATCTCTTTGGAAATAGAGGTACAGAATGGTACAGATCTTGCATTAGATGGTGTTAAAGTCGAAAAACAAGGACAGATGAGTGCGTTTGACAAAGAGCGCTAGCCTATTCCCCTTACTCTTTGCCCCGCGTGCGATTAATAGTTGCTAGACTTTACGTCGAAAAGAAATCTACAGTACCGACGTTGAGTGAGTTCCACCATCAGTCCAGCAACCCTTTAATGGATGCGTACTCTAATAATTATTAGTCGATCGATGACATATGATTTCAAGGTCATAATTCGGGTCACTGCATTCAAAACGAATGATTTCGTTAATCGTATCAGATAAATAGAGTTAAATGAAGCGAATTTATTTTTGACGGACCACTTGTTTCGAGTATCAAAACAAAACGCACGTGGACCACCTTCAGCGTGGCAGCGTGAGAATACCTGAGTGCTTATGCACCGCGAAAGATTCGTCACGCGAGATTTTTTTAACATCGTACGAACGTACCTCGGGATGATCTCTGACTTGTTGGAATTGCTTCACCATTCCCTCCCGGTGGCACTTTCTGTACTTCATGATCCCCTTGAGTATCCTGTCCATTGCGGCATTCAAGCAATAACTGTGCAATAAAACCGTCGTAAATTGTTCCGAATGTGAAGAGCAATGACAGCACACAATTCCGCCATTTGGCAATTCTAAGGCGGGAAATTTAATTTCCCACTTATCTATGATAGAACAAGTCTATTTCTTTCAAATTCAGTCGCCTTAAATCTCATAAAACTAAAAAAAAAGAGCTTCGAAGAAGTATATCTGAAGAAGTATATTAATAAAAATTTTTAATTCAAATAGTTTCTAACATTAAATTAATTTTATTTTTAGCATTGGTTATTTTACTAGAAATGTTTCTATCCATTCTATAAATTTTTAATATTCATGTGGCGTAGAAGAAATGTGTTTACTTGAGGTTAAATTTATTTGCACATTTAAAAAATACATCGTAATTATGTTACATCCCATATGTAAACTTTGCATGATTTTTAAGGTTGTAAACATACAAATACACCATACAACTTTTTCCTACGAAAGTGACATTAACTATTTATCGATCTTACAACGCTACGATACTCCGATGCAACATAAGCTGCACGTCCATTTGAAAGCTTCTTTTATATTTAAGAACAATCTTTAAGAGTAAAATTGAAATTAGTGAATACATAATTAAAGGAGAGAGGGAGAGAGAAGGGAAAGAGAGCGGTCATATGTATCGATATGTATTATATTCATAGGAAACTTTTCTATTGTTATAGATTATTGAGAACGAAAGTGGAACTCTCAAGTGGACACTCAGTCTTATACTGTGAGATCGTGATGCATGCAAAAAAGAACAACATATGGTTGCAATTATTTATTTATAATTAACATTCGTTGGATGTTATTGTGATACGTTTCTTTGAATCGTAAATAAAAAAATTATTCCAGGATACTGTGGAACTATTCGAAACGGATTCCGATCCATTGTTTCATTTTCCCCAGAAAACAACAGAAATCTACAGAATAAATGAATAATTCTGATCAGAATCCATTTCGAACAATACCATAATAATTGTCTAGAAATGAAGCAAGAGTACGCGTACGGAAATTATTCTATGTCGATAAATTACAGATGCAGTATGATCATATTGCATCCGCGCGTAACATGTGGGATGAATTCATATCGATACAGTCCTAATATACCTGCAATATAGCGATAACCGTCAGCCTCTTTCGGACACGTCATTATATATTACTTATTTTGTCATAAACGCTCACGTTGAAAGCCATACATTGAAGTATACTTTGTGATTCCGATCTCGTCAACAAATCCCCGCACGATCGCGCTATATCTTAACACGATACGATCCCAGAAATTCAGCAGTTATTAACAGGATGGACCCGGGTGACGAGGCGCCTGGGTCGCGCCGACTTCTATCTGGTCAATGCCGAGCTCTGGCTGGCGCGCTCCAACTTTTCGAAGTGCTTCCGCGCGTTGCGTATGTTGATTAACGTCGCCGCAGATGCTGAAAGAAGATGCGCGTTTTAACAGGTGTTTCATTCACACATGTACAAATTTCATACTTCAAATACTTACGTATAGTTGGATCAGACATGATGACCATGACATACGTATTCGAGGTAAATATATCGATAAAGGCAGCAAAATTGGTATTTCTAACTTCCATACTTTGAAATTGCGCCGCTAACTTGCTGCAAAGCAATAATACGTTGTATCACCTTCTTCTCATGTAGAACAGAATTCCAGAAATGTTGCAGCAACTCAGCAACATTTTTGCAATAGGGCAAATGAGATCGAACCTCCAATAATATTTAGGACACTATCAGTAATAGGGACATTTACCCTATTGCTGAAATGTTGTGATATTGGAGGCATATTCCTATTTGAGTTATCAAACTTATTACTTTTCTGCGCAACTCATGCTTACCTGCAACTCAGTTTGAATTGCTTTATGATATTGGAAACTTTCTCGAAGCGATGAACGTCTCTGTGAAACTTCCGCTGGCAATGACTTATCACTAGGAAGGTCGCTCTCTCGAACAGAAGAACTTCGTCTGCGTCAATAATGTTGGCAAACTGATTCAAGCTCTGCTCAAGCTCTTTCACATTAGGAATCAGCATATATACTATGGATGACCACGCTCTGCAATAATGAAGGTTTCCTTCTGAAGAATGCTTTCACTTTTATATAACATGAAAAAGGATATCATTGGTTCCATTATCATATCTATCAAATTACTTTTTTAATCTATTTAAAGTAGTTCAAAAAATCTTTAAAAATTCATGAAAATACATTTCAAGTTTCTTAAATAAGTATCTATACTTTTTAAGATTTGAAATTTCGAGAAACTTCCATAAATAGAAATAAGTCAAACATGGAATATCTGTGGTTAGGCCTTAAGAGTTAATCACGTTCGTACTTGATACACACCTATATAACGTTTCATCCCATATGCTAGTTCGAAAGCATGTGCACTCTAAAGGCAAACTCAGTCTTTTCAGATCTTCCTCCCTTTCTCTGAATATATAATCACGCTGGTCCTCCTGGACAAGATCCATTTTGTGAACCAAACAAAATATCTTTGCCTCTGGACTGTTCTGCAGTATTGCCTCCAAGCAGCTCTGGTAATAATGCATATCCTTGTCCAGTTCTCTCGACTCCACGTCAAAGACGTAAATCAACACCTCGACATTTCTAAATATGTTATCGCGCTGTGACGCAAAGTAGTTCTCCATAAATGCCTCCTGTCCACCGCAGTCCCACAAGTTCAGAACCAAATTGCCAAGAAAACGAACATGGGAATGTTCCACATCAACTGCAATAAATTACATTGTGTTAATCCTCCTTCTGGGAACATTCAGCATAATATGTGTGTGACTTACTTGTTGCTCCTAGACGATGAGTGTCACGAGCGATGTAGTTGGCAAAAATAATGCTTCGCATACTTGTCTTCCCGGACCCACTCTTGCCCATCAGTAACACCTAAGTGGAGCACATGATTCATAAAATTGCCTCATAGGACAAAGAAACGTGTCCATAAGAAAAAATATATATATGCAAGACGAAAGAATTCCATATATCTATGTAATGCGTGCGCAAAAAAGAGTTTACCTTTTTCTTCATCTTGAATGAGTTAACGTTGGTTTCAATAAACTTCTGGAAAAAAAATGTTTTACGGGCTGGCTAGCCTCACTGTTGTCTGACTTATCAACTGTTCTCCGCCCTAAAGACCAAGGATCGTACGCAGTAGTACACTCAACTCGCGACTGCCTATCACCAACTGTCGCATCAAATCAAAACACACGGTGTTGATTGAGTGTGATTACACGTTGCGTCTCGTTTCGAAAGAACGCCATAAACTCACATGGAAACGTGCTCTTACGTCACTCAACGCTAACTTCAGATCGTTAGTTGTTTCAACAATAGACGTGTTTACGTTCGCTTGCACATGGTTTTGTTAATTCTTACACATTTTCGGAATCTATATTTATCTAAGATTTCTTTTTGTATATTGTAACAACTACGAAAAAGTTGTCAAATCAGCTGTTTTTTACGTCACCATACCTTCGAATAATCGATAGTCATAACGCACGAATATACGTAGATACGACCTCTCAACATACATCCGTAATGGAGACAACTTCACCCGATAAGTTTGTCAATTGTGATAATAGGTTTGTTCACGTCGCATGCCAACAAGGTCTGTCATAACACTTACGACAGTCTTAAGTTGTTGACATTCAATTTCAAAACAATTAAACAAGACTTTTGATTGATTTAAGAATGATTAGATTGCTTTTGATCATGTAGCACGTTATCCAGGAGACACGGTAAAAGTGTGCGTACGAATTCATACGCCAACGCCAAAACTTGTGCGTTACTTACGTCAACAATTTAAGACTGTCGTAAGTGTTACGACAGACCTTGTGCTTAAACCGATACTCCAATGCGTTCCAATGCATTCGCGATAAACGTATTGGAGCACGTTGAAGTATGTTAGAGCATACAACACAAACAAACCTAATAATAACATTCATACTTGGGATAAAATTCTTCTGATAACTTTGCGCGGAAAGTGCAGCTGCAACGAACGAACCCATTCACAACGCCCGAGTACGCCGTACGCCGTGCCTACCTTCTTCGCAGACTCTTCGGCACTCTTCGGTTAGTTCGGTTAAATCGATGTGTCACGTGAATGGTACGAGGAGTCTCTCATGTGATTCTTTCGATATCTGTAAATAGCTCGTACACGACCGCGGTTACTGGCTACGCACTCGTCTTCGCAATTTCTCAGAGGAACGTGATCGAGATAGAGAAAAGAAATGGGTGCGTCCGCGATACCCGTAATAGCCTTCACAATCCTCTGGGGTGCCGTGTTTTTCCTAGGAGTAGCTCTACCACTTTTCGTTCCGAAGGGACCAAACCGCGGGTAAATAGATTTCTCAGTGCTCTTGTTTCTCAGTTTTCATTATTCTCATCCTGTTGCAACTCACACTTGTATCTACATAAATTTTTCGAAACAGACAAGTATTACAAGAATGTAAACAGCTTTCTCACAATATCGTAGCTTTTCTAAAATATGGCACAATGGTACAATTTCTAATTTTACACGAAAATTTCGATAAACGGAAATATTCTCAAGATATTCATTAAAATATTCATATTCATCAAACTTATGTTCCAGGATACTGCAGGTTCTACTGGTATTAACAGGCTTTACATGTTGGTTATTGTAAGTATAGTATTTTCATAATCACCTTGCTATTTCAATTTACGTGATCAATTTGTAACTAATACATAAATGAAACTTACAGCTGGCTATGTTGCTATATGGCACAGATGAATCCATTGATTGGGCCAAAGTTAGAAAATATAACCATATTAATCATGGCACGAGAATGGGTAGGTCTCAAAAAATATGAAAAATATAATCAAAGCTATTTAAGGCTGGGCTCAGAAATGTCTGAGTGTCCCATGTATATTTCATTCTTATTTAACACTTTGTGATCACTTCCGAAGTGACATTTCTGAACACAGCCTTAGCATTATGTAGATTTATATAAATGTAAATCAAATTAATTATTCTATTTATTTTATTAATTATTTTATTATTATCAAACAATGCTGTCATACAGAAATGTATAATTTTTATTATTGTAAGTTAAATATATGTTATCTTGTTACAGAGTGGCAGAATTCCCATATAATAAACATTCCACACGGTGACAAAATTTTTGATTTCATATACATGCATCCATTCCTCGAGACATTATTTTCAATGAAAATGTGTAATTATATAAGTGTAAAATTTTGAAGCTGAAACAAACGCCAGTATGTATTAATTCCTCTAAAACGAAAGAAATGATTATAATTCAGTTATAATATATATATACATATATATAGTGATAATTTAATTTGTATATAAAATATTTATCGTAATTGCTTAGAAACATATAAGAATTTTAATGTAATGATTATCTGAAGAAAACTACTGTTGGGAAAACAAAATAATGTTTTAAATACATCCTTATTATTATATTATTATTTAACAATTAGTTACACATAACAATTACAATACTTATTACATATGTTAAATATAAAATAAAAATGTTATATTTGAAACAATGATATCGCTATTTTTTGAAGATATGTGATTATAGAGAATTTTTTTTATATGTATCTTTCGCAGGGAGAAGAATTTTAATTATACAATACAATATTATTGTGTAATCAAAGCCACGCATTTATTTTTTCAACAGATACGACACGATGCAAGTTGCAATAAAATCAGCGCTTTAAAATACAATTCCTGCGTTCTCTTTTAACTTACAATTTTTTTCACTTTACAAGAATATTATTCATTATATAGCTACTTCCGTCGCCAATCAATGTGCCAAATGGTCTGAAATGGTCCCACCTGTGTCTTTTTACTCATTGGAGTAAAACGTAGCGCGGAAAACGGAACGTGCAAGCGAAGAGGGGAGTGTATTCGTAGCATCGCCGCTCCGTGCTCCGTGTTTGCCACTGCGATACTTCTCTCTCTAACTAGTGGTCTAAATAGAGACGAACAGAGATCGATTGTCCGTCTTTATCTAACTAAAACATATTTCTCGCTTTTCCATCACTTCCACGTAGCACGGAAGAGAACCACAAAATTGTGAACATTACCACATAGCACGAAACGGAACCGCAAAATCGTGCACATAACGACGGGGATCATGCACTTTGGACATTGGCTACGTAGTTCATGTGCACGTTTTGTGCACGCTAGTGGACGGAAACACCTCAGACTCGGCATGTCCACTCTCAGTTTTCTCTCTGGTCCAACGAGATTTCCGTTCGTTACATGAGATAGTAACCTAATCCCGCGATATCGGTCTTGTTCGCGCTCTTCATGGTGCAAATGTCAATCGCGAGAAGTGATTATTGTATAATAATAATGGAAGCGTGTAATGCCGTTGAGCGCGAGGTAGATAAAGTTTTGTCGAAGTTTGGTGCGATAAATGAGCATGCGGAAACGGTGTTACGCGACCTGATAAACCATATTCAGTCGCTGAAGAAAGATCTGGAGGAAGGTAAACGGAGCCGAGGTCATTGATATTCCTAGATCCCGAGGTCCTTGATTTCGATCTCCGGCTAGTTTTTCGTTAAATCACGCAATTCGGAGGACTTACATTCGTGCCCTCGATCCTTAACGAATCACACTGATTTTCGGATAGATTAATTATTAACGTATTTAACTGCAATACTGCGATGTAATTCTTTGGCGTCGGCTAACCTCTACTCAAAATTCTGCATATTGTACACTATTACAGTGTATTATTAGTTTCGCTTGTTTATAATAAATTGTAATATAATAATTTGCAATTAAATGTAAATGTAAATATCTTTTTTACATGTATATTTATCTTACTACATTTTCTGAATACTGAAGTATTGTCTTGTCATGTACTAGTTGCAAATCATCCGTCATTGAAATAAAATTAAATGTACAACTGATATTAAAGGCAATTAAACTTTTAAAATATGTATTTATGTGTATAACAGAATAATAAAAGGGAAAAGCATTTTATTCTTTATAAATTATTCTATTCATATTTCATGAAAAAATTTGTAATACATATAAAAACTTACTATTTCTATTTATATATTAATTTTTTTATATATAATCAACTTTGATTACAAAACACAATATATTTTTATTAGCGCCACCTAATCAGGAGCTAACGGCTGGCCAAGTGCAAATGTTAAAGCAAGCAATGACAAAAGTGCGTGATACTGTACAAAGATTGGCAACAGATCACCGTGATTTGCATAGTACAGTATCCAAAGTGGGTAAGGCGATAGACAGAAATTTCATTGCCGATTTCGCTAGTACCAGCAGGGAAGACGTGTTTTCTGGACCTGAGAAATCTCATCTCCTGAATCAAATAATCTGTCAACACTTTTACCGTCAAGGGATGCTAGATATTGCTGATGAATTAGCAGTAGTAAGTTTATTATTTACCAAATCTACTTAATGCTATTACATGTATTTATATATTATTCACAAGTTAATGTATATAATATAGTGTATATACATATAACATGCTAATTCCTTTTGCTTATTTTCATTTTTGCTATTCCATCAAATTCATATTTACTTTACATACTTCTCATATATATGTAATTGCATATAATACTGTAACTGGTAATATTTACAGGAAGCTAGCATAAAAACCGATGAAGGCAGAAAGGAGCCATTCACAGAATTGAACTACATATTAGATTGTCTAAAACAGAGAAATCTTGAACCTGCATTAGACTGGGCTAAGAAACACAGAGAAGCACTTTTAGCGCAGGTAATTTCTGACTCGCAAATGTATGCACTTTATTTTATATTGGCGCGTAACATGCTTATCGATTTCATTTCCTTTCAGAATTCTTCTCTCGAGTTTAAACTACACAGATTACATTTTATAAGATTAGTTCAGCAAGGCCCTAGTAAGCAGAGAGAGGCAATACTGTACGCCCGGCAAAATTTCAAGCAATTTGTCGGACGTTACGAAAAAGAAGTGCAATCTTTAATGGGAACGTTCCTTTACTTGCCCAATGGAATCCAATCATCTCCTTATAGTCATTTATTAGATCCAACTTTATGGCTCGAGATACATGATGTTTTCACTAAAGAAGCATGTACATTACTAGGATTAAGTGTGGATAGTCCATTATCAGTTTGGTACGTATATCTTTCTCGTTTATAGTGGAAAAAAAGGAATTTAGCGGACTAAAACATCGCGATTTGTTTCACTACAGTATCAACGCAGGATGTACTGCATTGCCTGCGCTATTGAACATCAAGCAAGTCATGCAACAGAGGCAAGTTACTGGCATCTGGAGCGGTAAAGATGAATTGCCCGTAAGTATAAGAGAAGCACATACTCATATACATATTTAATTTTATGTGTATAGATATTAGAATTCGAAACATTCAAATCTCTTTCCGCAGATCGAGATAGACCTGGGAAAACAAAGCCGCTACCATTCAGTTTTCGCCTGTCCCATACTTAGGCAACAAAGTACAGAGAACAATCCGCCGATGAAATTGGTTTGCGGCCACGTCATTTCCCGAGACGCATTGAACAAGCTTGCCAACGCGAATAAGTAGGTGTTACATATGCGGCAAGGCTGTAGTACATTGGTGTTTTTTAAGTGCTGATTTAAAGTCACTTTTTAAAAGAAATCAATTTATCTCCAGGTTGAAATGCCCGTACTGTCCGGCGGAGCAGAATCCCGAGGATGCGAGACTTATTTACTTTTAAGCTGTGATATATTCTACCTATACATATAGTAATATATACATTATATATATATAATGTGTGTGAGTGTATAATGACCGTATACACATGTAAGAAAGTTAGTTTTGCAGTTTCTTTGTAACGGTTATATCGAATGCAGACGAATAAGTTACATGCCCAATAACCAGAGAATTGCAAAATCTATATTTTACATTTGTCGTCAAGAATCTGTATCATCAAAGCGCTTCTGTTCATCGTAATATCGAAATCGATCATCCATCTTTTCTTTGAATGCAGACATAAATCCGTTAATTGCATCGACTTCGCAGTCTTTTTTAAAGAAAACTGATTCTCGAAATTGATATCGAAAGAAAAACGGGGGAACTGTGATAGTTTTAATATTCGTGGGTAGTTGTAATTACGCAGTTATATAACGTTGGTAGGCAATTTATATATATATTACTCTAATGTATAAGTGACTTCAGCTTTGTACACGATTGATGACTTAAAAGCTATGAATATCTAACGCCTAACAAATTTGTTACAAGAATTGTAAACTTATCTGTTTCTTATTTCGATTGAATGTATCGTATCGGCTTGGCTATAGTTAAATGAAGAGATCATTTTGTAAATATGTTTTTATATTTATTCTGTAATTTCCACATCAACATTTATAATATTCAATTCCGACCAAGACTTAAAAAATAAAAAAAGTATTAATAATAACTAAAAACAAAAATCTAAGAAAAATGAATTTTGAATGAACTGCTATTGGTGGAAGACTCATGCATTCTATGTTGTGCGAATGATATTGATCAAACAAAACTAACAACGCGTATACAGTGATTGTAACCAATAATTCATTCGAAAACTAATGGAACTCGTTTGTTGAATTTAAAATTGCAAAAAATCCACGTATAACTTTCACTCAGTTTTTTTTTAAATATTCAATATATATAAGCTTTTTTACAATATGAAGAATTCTACTGGTAAGTTAATATATACTTCTATGTCTGCTAAAAATTTCTCAATTTAACAAAGAAAATGATTAATATGAAAAAATGTATGAGACAATTGATCATATTAAATAAATTCATTATTTTTTTAGCCAAATCTGAATCATCGATTCTGCCGCCCCTACGATCTGCCAAACATCGAATTTTTGATAAAAAAATCGACCCCGTTAAGGCATTGCCCCACATGATTGATAAATTATCGATTGATGACAGTGCGAAACGGAATATTACTAGTAAATTAAATCAGGACTCTGCAGCTCGAAAAGAAATCACTAAATATGATTCGAAATTGACAACTTTATATGATATTGATGGAATGTCATCCAAGGAATTGCAAGTCTCTCTGCGCAAAATTATGGAAAATCCACAAGAACCGTTTTCATTTTTAGCAACTATCTCTGATAAATTTATGGATGATAAACAATTGTCGACAAAGCCTACGGAAATCGATGTGAGTATAAAAGAATGATTTAAAATCGTGAAACGTAAAATAATCGTATATTATTATGAGCATATTTGTTAACTGATTTTGTTTTTTAATTGTTTATTTATCCAGATGCAATTAGCTGCTGTGGCAAAGCGTATTGAATCGAGTAAAATTTTATTGGAGAAAGCTAAATCTCGCATCGAAGACATGTGTCTTCGAGCTAAACAAAAAGACATTTGTCGATTGTGGGAAGTACACGATGATAACATCGATATTCATCAATAAGTGACAAATTGATAGTAAATAATAATGATATACTTTTTTCTATAATCGATTAAGTTCGCTTATAAAATTAAAACATTTTTGTTTTCAGTTTGCAATGAGAAAGCCAAAGAAGAACAACTATTTTAACTGTTTTAACACCACAGTTCATAAAAAATATAAAATTTTCAAATAAAAATACCAAAGAACCAACATTTTATTTATAATATATGTTGGTGATACAAAATTTGGATATGTTATTTGTTCAGATAAATATATGATAATCCCAAATACAAATTGTAAAATATAAAATTCACAAAAGTGCTTAACAGTTGATATTTTTTATATATGTGTATATAACGTACGTGTCTGAAATATATGAGTTCATAAAAATTGAGTTTAATTGCCTTTAATTGCTGCCAGAGCGCGGTCCAAATTACCGTGCTATCTGTGATGTCACCACAGTTTGATTAGCTACAGACAGAAAAAAAGAACACTCGTCTTATTTCTTATGAAAAGTATAAGGTAAAGTTGCGCAACGTTTAATTACAAAATAATATTAACAATAAAAATAATTAATCGAAGTAGAGAGCAGGATAACAAGTTCCTATATTGCTTCTTCCAGTTTGAAACGGGCGGACAAAATTTCTGGGATCATGTTGACCTCGTTGTCAATTTTCCCGTATATGCACCAGTCGTTGCTCGGACTTGGCTCGATGATTTTAGATAACTCCGTGGATTCGTGTTGATCGTCGTAATCGTGCTGCTGCGAATCACCGTGATCGTTCTCGTCGACGGACCAGTGCGACGCGATCTCCTTGAACGGCTCTAGGCAGCACGCGTTTTGTCGTATGTTCTCCAATTCCTCATCGCAGAGACGCTCGACCTCCGACAGCTTTTGCTTGTAGGCATCGGCGAGCGCGTGCCTGTACGAGTTGTAACGTTGCTCGGCCTGCTCAAGAGAATGTCGGTCGTGATACTTGGCGAGATTCTTCTCGTACTCGAGTATTGCGAGTTCCCGGATGCTCCGTTCCGACGTGATATCAACGATGTTACCTGCAAATTCGCCAAATAATGTTAGTTATTAATTCTGGGGATTAAACTGGGAGCAAATAGGGAAATACAATATATAAAAAAGAAATGTAGCTACAGATGTAGATTTAATAACTTTAAAATCAATTCACTTTGGAAATTTAATTGAGGATTTAAAGAAGATTCTAAAATTCAATTCCATTTAAAGATTTACAACTTCTGAAAACAAATTTCTATCAATTCCTTTTAACTCATTTCTTTTTACAAGAAGGACTCGAAGGAAGTAAATCGAAGAATTACTTATTAAATTCTGATGATCGCTAATCATTACCCAAATCGCTCGAGAGCGGCGATTCGATGGCATAGGCCACAGCTGCAGCTCGCGCGGCCGCGGTTGCCTCTTCAAATGCAAGGGCATCGCTTTTTTCACGTAAAAACTGAAATTCCTCCTTCTCCTTTCTCCAGAGAGCCGTCTCCTTGTTCAGTTTCTTTCGAAGGCTCGTCATTTCCAGCCAGAGCTTCTGAGCGCGCTCGTGAAGGACAGATCTAAATGGAGTAATTTTGTATGCGGCAAACAATAATTTTACCTTAACTAAGAAAGTGTTAAAGTCACAAGGAAATCTCAGCATTTCTTATATTTTCGCCTTCATAATTTTTAACGCATAAGTCGTTTCAATGTACATAAATTATATTCTTGGTAGATATTTAATTGAATTATTAAATATACGATCAAATTTAAATCATTAAAAAAGTATAATTTATTTTTGAAAAATATTTTGTTTTTTATAAAATTTAATTGGTGTAATTCTTTTCTTTTTGTAGCTTTTGTCATAAAACATCTAAGCAGAATTACCTTCATAATTGTCACTAAAAGAGAAAAAATAAATATAAATTCAAAATATCTTTTAAAATTTCAAAATTATAATTCATAACGGGAATATAATACGCGAATTCTCTTCCGCAGTCAGATGATCCTGGATCTGTCGCGAGCTGAAGTTGCGTCTCCGTTCGCTCAATGCCGCCCGACAGTTCCTCAGATGTGTCGTCCTCATCCGAGGTGTCAATGTAAATCCCGGGTACATTGCCGAGATCGATCACGTCTTGCGTGCTTCCTTCGTTCCGCGTGTCATCGTCGCGTTTTTCCGAGTAACATTTGTGAATTTTGCAGTTTTGAGACTCTGAGTCTCGAGGCGCGTCGTTCAAGACGATAGGCGCTACTTCCGGAGAGATATGCTTGTTGTCCATCGTAATTCGTTTTCTCTTTTTTTTTTTAAGTTTAATCAAGC
Organism: Solenopsis fugax; assembly: GCA_003595255.1. NCBI lineage: Eukaryota > Metazoa > Arthropoda > Insecta > Hymenoptera > Formicidae > Solenopsis > Solenopsis fugax. The sequence continues at coordinate 22,660 of QKQZ01000828.1, read as the reverse complement.
ATAGAATTCACAAAGGATATCGCTGACAGATAGAACAATTTTACGTATTGATCTTAAAAAACCGTTCTCGAGGATAAATTACACGCGTTTCCGTTTTGTTTTCGAGAAATAAAGCGTGCGTCCGATCACAGCGGCAATGTTTCAAATTTATAGCAAAGCGAAAATACTTTATTTGCAATTAATTAATTTTTTAATGCAAAAGATTATCTGTAACAAGACTATGCGTCGCAATAACTCGTCTAATGCACGTATAATGTAATAATAAAATACCTAAATGAATGTTAGAAACAGGGGAATATGTATAGAAGACATGTGAGACATCCGTTGAAAATGTGAGAAGTGGAGAAAAATGAAAAATTGTATTTGCATTGTGTGACGTAAATATTTATCTATGTAACGTAAAAATAATTTTTACAATGTAACAACAAAAAAATTTGCACATTTAATAGTATTTGTATCACGTAGTTCGATGGAAAAATTTGACTTGAGTTAATTTATCGTTAATTCAGTTATCGATTAATCCTCAAGTACTTGCGCTTTTCTCTGCCTTTCTCTCTTGAAGAGGAGTTTGAGAGAAAAAAAAGCAGATTTTGTGCTAAATCCTTGTAGAATTTAAATCCTCTAATCAATACGCTGCTGAGACTAACTCTTCCATTCTTCTTTTGAAAAAAAAGTACAACCGAAAGAAACGTCAATTAAGTCGCGTTCATCCAACGCGAGTACTTAAGGATTAGCCTCTCGTGTTTATATTAATAATACATTTTTCAAATTGCAACAACGAATTGGTAACACTTTATGTAATTTTTAGAGTCGACCGTAAGCGTTTGCTTTAAAAAAACCTTGGCAAATTAATAATAACAGAAAGAGACAAGAGATCGACGACGTGAAATCGTTGAAGTTCGTCTCAATCATATGTCCTATATGATCTATATACATAATGAGATGCCGCCCGAGGTGTTGTAAAAGAAATTTGTAACGTACGTTCACGGCATTATGCCCTGCTATACCTCGGGTCAGCACGTAAATGTATTGCATTGTTTGATTACAGAATATCCTTAATTATAGAGTGACGTGTAGTATATGATCTTGCCCGATATAATTTTTATGTACAAATTTCGACCTCAGGATGTGTGGACAGTCGCACCGATATATCACCATAGCCTAAATAGTCATTATCAAACGTACAATCTATAAATTCTAATCGCTCCGCGTAAACTAAAGTGCCTAAGTATTAAGATCGATTAGAATCTATACATAGTTGAATGACATCTACATTCTTTTTTAGATCATATGTAAGACACTCGTAGAAAATTCTTCGAGTCAGTCACATTGTGTAGCGCAAAGAGCAACCGAAAATAAAAATTAAAAAAAAAAAAATAATGGACGAGTAGTCTCTTTACACCGCTTGCACTTTAGCGACGCGCATGGCGCGCGCGTATTTTATATCCCGACCGTCTCTGAGGACGTTCAACGTCTAAACGATTCGCGACTAGTACGGGAGTGGATTGAGCCTTAAATTAGATTAAATTGAAATAAAGAAAGACGAATGTCTGTTTAAAAGGCAAAACGCTCGAGATTTGCTCGCACCGTCTGGCCAATCCCTTTGGTCTTCTCCGCCTGCCAGCTCTTGCACTTGCTGCGAAAGAATCGACATTCCGCCTCGTGATTGGGATGCTTCATCGGCTTGTAATCCTGCGGCGAGCAGAACTCCTTTTGCTCGCTGTAAAACTTCTCGTAACCCCCCAGCAGGAGATACATCTCCGGATAGTGCAACGCCGGGTAGTGCTCCTTGTTACGTTCGCGATCCAATCTGCGGAGAATCCTCGAGAGATTCGGTGCGCGCTCCCACGAGAACTCGCAGTGGAACACGAGTATGTTGCGCTTGTCGGTATCGAGCTGGATCTTAGGAGTGGTATTGACCAGATGATTGAACATGATCTGTTGGACGAGATCCATGTTGTAGATATTCACCGATCCCTCGATGTGGCCCGCCTCGTACTCGTACGGATATCGGCAATCGACGATCGAGTAGGAATCAACGCGGTCGGCAAACTCGCCGCGTAAGAGCGCCGCCATAGTGTCGGACGTGATGGTTTTCAGATCCGCATGAATGCCGCTGGTCAGTGGCAGGATACACGGCTTGCTGAAGTCACCGATGAGATCGGTGTCGGTGATGCTGCGGTGAATCGCCCACTTGATGTTCGTGTGTGTCTCGGCAGTCTCTGACAGACTTCTCTGCAGGGCGATTTGCGGCCGTGTCAAGGTACTCGAACGTCTCGCCGACACGGGAGTCGCGTCCAGACGTAAGCCGTGGGACTTGCGCGATCTTTTCAATATCGACGCCTCGTCCTCCAGCAGGTCCTCCGATGGCCGTTTGTAAGACCTGACGGATTGCGGTGACATCTCCATTTGTAATCTATAGTAGGGCGCTGATGCCTCGTCGTAGCTGTATGTCCTCGTTATCGCCCTCTTCGAGGAGTAGGCTGTCGGCGAGCGAAACAGGCAAGTGCGGATCTTCGATAACGTCATCTTCTCCAGCGGTTTCTGCGTCCACCTCGGCGACGACGATGTTCTCCCTACCGACGGCGACCGTCTCGCCAGCGATGGTGATCTCGCCAGTGGCGCGGGCGGCGACATCGCTTGGATGTTCCGCTTGTACATGCCGCTCTGTACGGACAACCACTTTTTCACTTTGGGCGACAGATTCCGGGAGAAATCGGGGGTCGTCGAGACGTCGTAGTCTGCCGATGTCTCGGGCGCGACTATGTCGCCGGACAGTAGCTTCGAGATGCCGCTCGGTAGCTGCATCTCCTCCTCGTCCATAGTCTCCATGTCGTTGAGCTCGCTCATGAGGCCGTCGTCCATGCTCTCGTATCCCGAAGATAAGCTACGCAAGAGGTTCGAGCTCGTGGTCTTCATGCCACGAAAGTGCGGTGGAGATGTATACGAACACATTGGATATTTCATCTTGAATTCGGTGAGGTTTCTGTACAATTCGCGCTTCTTCCTCTGCTTTTCGCTGATAGGGCTCGACGGATGGCCGCTGTCCTGGCTGTTCTCATCGCAATCCTCCAAAGGTTGTCGTACTTTCTTCGTACTACAGCGCTGCTGGAGAAGTACGACATTAAGTATAATGTAACGCAATCGCTGCGATTTTTAAAAGGAGAGGCGAAACTTTGAAAGGAGCACACATGCATCGTTATAAATTATTCCACAGTTCAGAGTGGACTCCTCAACATTTTATCAGACGATCCTACGTATACAATTAAATAAAAAGCCGAATCGGTGATTCGCGTATTTCTTATACAGGAATCCGTTTCCGGTGATTTTTATCGATTACTGAAAGAAAGCCGGAAAAAGGAAAGCGTGTCACGCGAGTCACAGATGCGATCGTCGAAGAAAAGCAAGAGAGGGTGGAAAGAAAAGAGAACGCGGCAGGTAGCCGCCAACCGAATTGACAGCGGTCACGGCTGAGCGCGCAAGGTGTCACATGTATTCTTAAAAAAAAAATCAGAGGCCGATGCACGGAATAACGGGAGGGTAGATAATTCCCTTCCTTTTTTTTTCTTTCTTCTTTCCATAGTAAAACAAACCCGCTATCTGCTGGCGTGAAAATCAATGTGCTAATGATAAGCGGCAGCTGCGCGACGCGCGTATTCGACACGCGAGCCGGATTTGTCGTTCGACCTTAATCGCGGAAACGACGATATCTGTCCCCGGAATGCGTGTAGAACAACCGGAATTGAATTGAATATGTATGGAAGGCGTAAAAATCTTGTCCGATCTCGCAGTGGCGGATGCCCGTAATAACTTTAAATTTTGAGTCGATAAAATCGGTCTCGATGCAAGCACTAAAAGATATTCGACGCGGAAGACACGTGCCTTCTTCTTGCATGAGCATTTTCCCCTCCATTCGAGTTTCGCGTAAGCCGCGTCTTCATTTTGGTATTGTTCTTAAACGAGGAGAATATTCTCTCATAAAATTTATTCTGATTATATATGATCGTAAAATGAAATTGTATTTTGAAGAATTTTATGTGATTTTCTGATTCATTAATATCTACTACACATATTTTATATATTTTGAAAATCAGGAGAAAATAAACACATTAAATAAATTTTAACACATTAAATAAATGTTTTGTACTATAGATTTTATTGCACTCAGTGTTGCAAGTTACAACTTGAGCAGTTTCAACTGCGTCGCCGAAACTTCTTTTTAATTTTGACTGAAATCAAAATCTAACCGAAATTAAATTTTTCACTGAAATTGATCGTAACAGAAATTGATTGTTAATGTCGTAAAATCCCCATTGTCTAAGAAATTTATTACGAAAGAAGTTGTTTCGTTAAAATACTATCTAATGAATCATTTTTATCAAAATGAGCGGTTTGCTAAAACAGCACTTTTATATATCATAAAGATCATCAAAAAATTTGCAATGTTCTACAAGAATTTGGCGTCTGATAAAATGTATATGGATATTTTATTATTGGAGAATTGAATAAGATCGAGACACACGTTCTTACTCTTTGCGGAGTACAGCTGTATGGCAAATTGCTGGAGGTACCACTGTTCTCTTTGTTACAGTCATTTTTTCCATGGGATGAATTTCGCCATTCACGAGTGTTCAATGTCTTTACGTAAAAATTCCGTTCCGTATCTTCAACCTTCTTCTCTCTTGCCCACGTATCTTGCCAACTTTCTTCTATCTTGCCACTGTAAGTATACGAACGAAATCGATTAAAGCTGTTCTATTTTATTTGATCTGCACTATAGTGTAGTTGAGACACATAATCTTATTTCTCTAACATGAAATAATCTTTCCTAAAAAAATTCCTAAATTTAGAAATACATAATCTATTCTAGAATACATTCGTATGATATCACGCGTATTAGGATTAATGTTTTAAGGATAAATTGCCAACTTTTTAGTTCTTTTTAACTACGTAAAACATAAGCCAAAAAAATACTCGTAGCAAAATATTGCTTCCATGGCATACAATATGTTTGAGCATACACGATTACATCTGTATCATGATTAAACAACAAATAATATCATTTATTAAAATACTTAAAAACAAAAACAAAATTGTAAAATCTGACTCTTTAAAAGCTTTTGCAGCTTTATATAAAATAAATTAAAAAAATCCTAGGCCACGTTTCGATATACACTGCCAGTACAGCCGGTCGATCATGAAACTTTTTTCCTAGAGGAAAACGTGAAAAGTGAAAAATTTCTTCATTAACTTCAATGGTGAAATTTTCACTTTCCACGTTTCCACCATAGCGAAAAAGTTTCATGATCGACCCCCTGAACACCTATAGTCCACTACATATAGTTACTGTAGATGTTCAGAAAAAAGCCCTAATCGAGCACGAGGTCTAACCTAAGTATCATCATCATCCTAGTTCAATCGATTTTTAGGAATTATCAATTGAAAATTTAAAATCGATGATATTATTAGGTTTCCTTAGAAAATCGACAAGAAAAACAACATAATACGATCAGTTTTAAGTTTTGCAGTTATAAATGTTAAATCAAATCGATCGATTAGGCTAACAAGATAATGAAAACGGCACGTGGTCATTCCTAGGCGTGAGAACAAAAACTCCTAAGTTTAAATCCCGGTCGGTTTTTTAAATTTTTTCGTCGTTTTCACAATTCTAATCATTGTTCCACAATATCTCGCAGCATCATTTACAGTTATTCTAAATTTTGGCGCGAAAAATGCGCAATATTTTCACTAGAAACTCTACAATCAGAATCTGGCCACAAGACAATCAGTTTTGATTGATCTACTCACTCCCGAGAGAGAGGGAGAGAAGAAAGAGAATAAGCTAATGGTATATTCCTCTCATTCCTCTTACTCCTGATCGCCTTATGATCAGACTGTAATTGTAAGATCTCCAGTTTTCACTTCACTGCGCATGCGCACGTTAATCGCGGGAAATCACGTCCACGTGTTGTCGAAACAGAGTAATAATTATTCTTAAATATTTTCGTATTTTATTTATACTTTTTAGAATACTGTGAAATAATTTAGAACATCTACAATCCCCAACAAACACAGAATATTGCAGCAACATTGCAGCAATGTTGCAATGTTGCTGCAATATTGCAACATTGCTGCAATATTCTGTGTTTGCTGGGTCAATATTATTATTTTTTTTATTATAGACATTTTTTGTTATTATCTATACATCCACTCTAAAAACTTAATGTTATTAATTAAAAGTTATATATCAACAATTCGGCGCCAAAAATCTTAATTAGTCACATCTCTAGTTATTCTCTATGTTATTTTTTTAGATTTCTCTTTGATAGCACTAACTGATGATGAACACTTTCAGATATGTACTAGGCAAGTTCAGTTTCATAATTTTAAATCGAATGCACAATTAGATTAATATTTCACTCGTTGTACAAGAACTTTTCATGAATTCTGAACTCTTCTTGGCTACCGGAGGAAAGGAAGTTTTTGGGACTCCCCAAAAAGTTATAATCCTAAGCCAATTAACACACCCGAAAAATTAATCATACAAAATATGAACTATTAGTCTTAGAATTTATCCTGTAGCGCAATAGATAACACCTTAGAAGTCAATCGAAATATATTTCACAGAAGTACACTGCACTATTTAAAATTGCCTTGCCTGCACCGTGCGTACCTTATGTAGTTTATTCTTCTTAACGTATTCAGAAAATCAGGATTTTCAGAACAATCCATATTCGATTATCGTCTTTTTCACAAAACGAATCAACATCCAACCGACCAAAGAAACCCAGGCTGAACCACTTGAATGCGAGACAGTATTCGAACTGTGCGCTACGCTACGCCGCACACGTGTTTTATATGTTGTATAGTGGGGCGCAGGATGAAAGTAGGGGTAGGTGACAGCCAATCGGCCCTTGGGTCCTAAGGGCTCGGTGGGGAGACACCGCGGTAATTTCTCTTACGAGGGCGATCAACCACTGTGGGGGGGCCCGCGCTCGCGTATATGCATCGTTAAATTCCGTGCGCAAGTGCACATATGTGCACGTCATCCACACACGTGTACGTTGGATTCGATCCTCGTCTGATCGCTCGCCCTCATTCTCCGGTGCTTCTTGCACAACTTTTTTTCCCGTGCGAAAGAGCGCCTACTCTCCAACTCTCGACGTCAAGTTTGTTGACTTTAAACATTTTTAATCTAAGATTTTATCGTAGTCGTTTACATAATTACAGTCTATCGAATAAGAGCGTAATTGCATAATTTCGAAACAATTTATTATAATAAAAAATTAAAAAAAATATTCTATTAGATTACACATATACTCGTACGATATCATGCGTTTTCTACTTGATAACACAAATTCAATAGTTATTTTTATTAAATGGATTTCAAAAATGTATGAAAGAAGATTTAATTATTTCGATATCTTGCATATGTTGAAAAGGTGAACACACACTAATCTTAAAAAAGTATACGTTAAACAAAGTGTAAAATCTAATGAAAAGGCTCATACATAACAAAAGGTACACTTTGATTTCAACAGCGTTTGTAAAAAGGAATATAAAATTATCTTCTCTTGCCCCGTGACTGGCCCAGGAGACAATCGAGATGCTTGTCTAAATGTATAGTTTCTATTCACTTTGTCATACGTATTTTTTCCAAATACTTTCGAAAAATTTTCCGCTAAGTTTTTTTTCTAGGAGAGGGGGTAGAAGGGGAGAAGAAAAACACTAACATTAAAGTTTCGAAAACAGGTATTGAACTCGGCCTACATTTTTGTGAGAATTACAATGCACGTCACCTGATTCTCACGAAATTGAAACTTTTGCTTTTAGGGAACAGGTATACGTATCGCGCGCTAACGGTAAGATTTCGTACGCTTGAACGCGCACGTATTCACATCATTTTGATGTATTTGCTAAAGTATCTAAAAATTTAACTAGATACAAATCTGAAAAGAATTTTGTTGAATCATTAAAATAATTAGGACACTCAAATTAATAACTAGAACATCAAAACTTTTTTACAGCCTTGTTCATCATGCTTGAGTGTCCTGCGTAATTATTTTAAAAGATAGTCCAACAAAAGTATTTTCCAGCAATTTATAATTTATAAGAAGGTTAATAAACCAAGCATAAAGAATGGAAAGTATATATTAAAACTACTTTTACTTAGAATAAAAACTTGTAATTTACGAAACGTTTCGGCTGTACTTAGTCTTTTTCAATCATACAACAGTTAATACATAAATCTTCGGTACTACGCTAACAAAATTAATTCCATCAATAATTAGTTGTGCATCAGAGCTTCGAATCTTCAAAAATAGCCTAATCTCCGCCATTCGAACAGATACATCGCAGATTATGTGAACGAACTACTGATGCTGTAACTCCACAATTCCTCGTTTGGACGCGAAAAAGTGTTTGTCAGGCATCGTGTGTCAAACGAACTAGGCGCGAATTCTTAAGACGCTTTGATACCTGTGTCATTTACAATGTGGTCGTCACTATCAAATAGTCTAACAATTAAAAATATATAAACATAAAAATTGAATTAAAATACCTCGTTTAATTCTTCCGCAAATATGTCAAATTTCCTATAAGACTGTAACTGTATCTGAACTTCTAACTGTATGAGTTCTAGAATAAGACTGATTGTGCGCTCTAATGCTAAGGTCGACGATATTGTGATAAAAATGGTGATAATATCCCAGCCTAAATATTATGAGAAGGAGGTAACGGAAAGTTCTTTTAAAATGTCATAAGCCACGTCAAGTAATTCAGTGTTCCTATTTAAATTTATGCTATTTTTTTGTTCTTTTATATGTATAGTTTCAGATATGAGTCTTTTGTAAAAGTTTTTTTCCGTGTCTAAAATTTGTGTTCTCCCAATCAAACAAAAGTTATCGTCAAATCTGTATCTAGAAAATTTTTTTAGATATTTCAACAATACCGTTCTCGTCGTCGTTAAAAGTCTCTGTAGAATTTTACAAATCCCTTCTTTTTTTGTCCCTAAAAATGACGCTCTCTGTCCAAAAGTCTAAAGTCCACTAGTCCACGTCAGTCCACGTGTCTGAAACTAAAGTATGTAACTCGAAATCTATATAATCACGAGTATTCGGGAATAATAAATCTGAATTAGAGTTCTGTCAGGACTCTGTGGCCATTCAAGCAAGAAGAAGAATATAAATCGATAAGGGTGCAATTTTCGTGTGTATGTCTGTGTATGTGTACATGAATTCCGAAAGATACGCAAAAGACGCAAACGTCGATCGTTTCTCGTTAATAGTCTCCCTCATTCCCCGCAATCGATACAGCGTTGCGACGAATCCAACGTACTTATTGACTTATAGTATATCCTTGGGACTGGATCAGCTGTCGTTTGACTTTATCGCACCCCTACGTGAATTCCTTTGAGGCACCACGAGGGGCGGTGGTTTCTTCGCACGCACGATTGTTCCAGTCGCAAGAGAAAGAGCAAGAGGAAGAATGTCCTCCTACTCCCACAGTGTGGCACGAGGTAGGAGTCGAGATACCCCCCATCGTTGTTGCCCTCCGGATGGACATACGCGACCGGTAAGGTAACGTCGAACGCCATGCGCAAGATTCGCCAAAAAGCAAGGACCGTACATGCGACGACGGTGCATGCCGGTGGCGTCGGCCGCATGGGGGTAACTCAGCTGCTATCCGCCGTGAAACCAGCGAATCGGGGGTCGCAGACCCCCTTGCGGACAGCTGCCAGATCGTACACCTTCGACGTTTCGCTCCCTACCAGTCGTTACCCTTCGCGCAATTTATTGCACGGAGCCAACAGCTTTTTAGCGATCGTTTCCTCGCGCCTCAATATCGACATATCTCACGCGACGTACAATCCATAGATCTTTTCTTATTTTAATCGTGTGTTTGTGATGAAATTTGTCCGTCGAACCATTTACTCTTAGATCCCTTAACTTCATATGTCTGAATTATCTAATCATATTCCCGTTACATCTTTCGCTTAAAGAATTCTTTCAAATTGCAAAAGATACACAGAAAAAAAATTAGTATCAAATCAACAATTCATTGTTTCATATATAAACAAAAATGTAAAATTTCCTTGGAAGTATTTATAATCTCAAAGAGACATAATTTGCTAACATGAAGAAATTTTGTTTATTCATGTAAGCAAATTATGTCTGATCAAGATTATCAAATTCTTCCAAGAAGATTTTATATGAAACAATGAATTATTGATTTGATAGTCATTTTTTTCTGTGTATGCACATGTACAAGAATAAGCTCTATTTCATTTTGCACGCTTCTCTCTGCTACTAAATACTACTAACAAGAAGTTCACGTTAACTACTAATAGGAAATTACATTAGAGCGAAATGTGCAGTTACATCTTCAGCAATGCTGTCAGCGCATTTTTATCAACGACCCAGATGTGTTACCCATCAATGATCGATGTTCATTCCAGACTATTGACCCTTATAACTCGTTTGTTGGGGAGGAATGTGCCCAGGGATGCGTTTCCTATTTCATATGGAAACATTTATACATTCACAGGAACGTGTGCGTGCGAATACATGCGGGATGATGATGGCAGGGTGGCGAAGTACCGGCCAATATCGACAAATACTGGTCGCGAGGCGAGGCGGGGTAGGACGAGGTGGCGACGGCGGCAAATGCTGCCCATCGACTTTGATTTTTCTGTGAGAAAGAGTGCAGATGTGACCATATCCATTGTGAGGGTTGGCGCGTGCCAAGGGTGCCGACGGTGTACCGCACGAGACACGCGGTCTCTCTCTTCCTCCCTTTAGCGCCGCTGTCTTCTCCCTCCGTCTATGCGTGCGAGACAGGCGCTGTTAAGTGCACGACCACCGCGTTCCCGCGCGTACGCATACGCACACGTGAGAGAGTTGCATGCGTGTGGCATATGTGTGCCGCGCTGCCACCGACAGGTATAGGCGGTAGGGTTGGACGTTTACGCATAAAATATTTATAAGTTCCTTAAAAAAAAATGGTATCACAAAACTGTGTAATTTAACTAAAAAAAAAGTATGAAATCTTTAAATTAAATTGTGCTAATTAGAAAGGGAATATATATTTACTAGAAATGTAATTAATAGAATATAAAATGTCTTTAATAGAATATAAAATTTAATTATAAAAATTTAAAGATACAAAGAGTGCAAAAATTTAATTAAAATTTAAAAAATTTTAATGTAAAAAGTTTACATACGCACCGATTAAATTCATTACTACTTATAAATTGTTTTCCTTATTCGGTTTAGCTGTACCAAGTTTCTACATTAAAATTTTTTTATTCCAATTAAATTTTTTTATTTTGTGTAGTTACTTCTTTAATTCTTTATGATTAAATTTTATATTCCATTAAAATATATCACTTGGGTTTTATTTTTTTTTTTAAGTAGTTGTACAACAGTTATATTTCGAAGAAATATTATATATTCTTTCAAATTGGAGTACAATTTTAAGATTTTACACATTTTTTGCAAAATACGTTTTAATTGAGTTTATGTAAATAATCTACATTACGTGTATACTATGTGAATTACCTTTTACGTGTCATTTATGTAAACAGTAATCAATGTACGATAGATTCAGATTTCATCGGAAAAATCATGAAAATTATATTTCATTCATTAATTTTTAATATTACATTATTAAATATATTTTTAATATTTTGTTAATACTAAAATCACAGATGTATTAATAATTTTTATAACTTAATTACTTCTTCTGCATTGGGTTATCCAATTTGTAATAATTTACACTGTTTGAATCGTCTACATGAAAAAAAATCCGCGTAAACATAACGTAAACAATCCATATAGACGTAATATTGAAAGTTACGGTACAATCCTGATAGGCAGTCTACCGTACGCACCGGTCGCCGTGCGTTACGTCGCGTACCGGCATATGTAACGCCCGTCGTTTCCGATCGATGTACAGTCCGCCGGCGGGAAGCCACTTACGTAATACCTGTCACGAGGTTCTCAAACGAAAGATTCCATGGTATTCTAGGCCCGGAAGCGAAATCCGCGAAATGTAAGATAAGAAATGGCGAAGAAAATAGAAAATGGGAACTAATGACAAAGAGGATAAATAAATCTCAAGTTAGAAGATAATCAAAAATGTTCGCCGAAAACTAACGTACAAAAATGAATAATTACAGCTGAGAAAAATTAAAATTATATTAAAGTTTCATACTTTTATATTTGAAATTGCGTTACATCAAATTTAATTATTTTAATGCGCGCCGCATTGCGAGGACTCTTTCTGTGTAGGCGCGTTTTACGCAAAAATCGAATTCAACCCTCTCTACGACAGATCATCTTCACCACGAGTTAACGATTCGCTCCCTGCGAAGGAAATTTGGCCGATTTCATTCGCAAACCGATCGAAGAACCACTGGTGACGATGACCCGGTAACCGTAAGTTTACAGACGTACCGGGGACGTCTCCGCAGCTTCCTAAACGGGATCATCATCTGTTCCTCCGTGTATGTCTCACCCTTATAGAGACGGCACCCCGGCCGATTACACTATTCTTCCGACGTGCACAGCCGTCGCTGATCGCAGATGTAACGCATAAGTAAGCGAATTCGCGATGTACCGTACGTACATCGAAGCGAGAGAGAACGACGACCGGGGAAGACATTCGAGGAGGAGGAAGTCTCAACCCCTATCCAGGGGATGTTGACGAGAGGCAGCGGCGCGATGAACGGCGGAACTGATATGGAGACGAGAAGGAAAGAAGAGAGAGATATCATCAGTTACGAACCCTGTGAGATGTCTCGAGGACATTTTTTTCGGCAGATATAATCGATCGAAGCTAATCGTTACGTCGCCACATCAATCTAAAAGGAAAAGCATTTTTCTTCTCTCGCCTCTCATCTCATTCCATTCAACCGTTATAACGTAATGAGCCCGTCTGCGGTATCGGGAAGAAATAAATAAATATCAATGATCAGCGAACGCGTTGAAGTAACGGGAAGAATATTTATAAATTAATTATTTATTCGTGCGGGACGCATAATTAATTTATAAATTAATTATTTATTCGAAATTTGCATTGCATATTTCAAGCGAATTAATCTCCCTCGAAACAGTTTTTATATAACGGCGAAGGGGAAATGATTCACATTCAAACGCCTAAACATCATCTACGTCTATTATAATATTGTCACCTTATTTTATTAGGCTGTTGCTATAAGCGTAACACAGCGTAACATTTTATCCTTTCGACCCTTTCAATTCGCTGTCCGCCGAACGTTAAAGAACCGAGACTTTATTTGCGATTTCATTATCTAATGTTGTCTCTATCTTATTAATATTTTATGAAGTAGAGCTTGCTACAATTATTTTATTTTATTTTATTTTTTATAAATTAAACGACGAAACGTTTGAAACTCTTCTTCCTTCTACTGGTTCGCCGAAATGTCAAGAACACGCGAACAATTCGGTTCTTAAATTCTGGTCTTCGATTGTCAGGAATGTTGCATCCGTTGCAATTCCGTCGCGCGCCCGACAGTGGGTTAACTAAGGGCGACGGTGTTGCAAATGCGAGAGGAGACAGAGAGAGAGTCCTTTCGTCGCGGAGTGCGGCAAAACGCGTAGCTCGTAACCCCCTGACTTCGAAAGAGCTCTGATTGCCTATTGTTCGCCGCTCGCATATCCGACGTACGCATACGTGTGCACGCGAATGCGACTATATGTCATCCGAGCGAACCACATCACACGCGCGCGATAGGTAAAATATTGTTACTTGGGACGAAATGATAGCAGGTACGCAACGGTTGTGAATTATAAGCATTACAATGTGTATGTACCGTCAGTACATGCGCACACAAAGGAGAGCTTGATTTTCTGCCCCGACTAAGGAGGAGTCTCGTTTCACATAATTTTACAGCGCGGACATTTATTGGCGCCGCTTTAGTTCGAGATAAACCGTTGGCACAGTTGGAAATCCAGAGTGAGCCCTTTAAGTCGCACGTAATAAATTTTAAATAATTAAAATTATAAACAATGACAAACGAGGTCGAGTCGAGCAACATAAAGATCTAACAATAATAAATTAAACAATTCTTTTAATATNAAAAAATTCTTTTAATAGATTTCGCATACACATAAACTAGTTTCGGACTTCCTTGTCCATCCTCAGTATGTTACATTACATAAATATGATGATGTTAGTTTGAGACGTTTTGCGATGACCCGCTTACAAAATTACAAGGAAAGATAACGCTTCAAAAGATCGATACATTGATTAACGCTCTTCTACTGCGGACAGTTTGTAATTTTGTAAGCGGATCATCGCAAAACGTCTCAAACTAACATCATCATATTTATGTAATGTAACATACTGAGGATGGACAAGGAAGTCCGAAACTAGTTTATGTGTATGCGAAATCTATTAAAAGAATTTTTTAATTTATTATTGTTAAATCTTTATGTTGCCTCGACTCGACCTCGTTTCTCATTGTTTAAAATTTTATTAAATATTTCGAGCTTAAAAGTAATTATTAACACATTGAATTAAAATTATGTTAATTAATATAATTATATTAACGTAAAAGACGGCATTGGTCTTTATTTAAACTTAAGTGCGCAATGAGTTAACATTAAAAGTACCAAGCGGCATTATTGACCGTTTCTATTTTTTTTTTAAATATCCAATTTCTTTTTACTATTTTTTCTTCATTATTTTATTTTCGATAGTATTCAGTCACTTAATTCTTTTCGTGAGTAAAAAATATTGGTACTTTTAGTGTTAAGGAAAACGAAAGAAAGAGCTTAAAATATGTATGTAGTCATACGTCAACTCGTATTCTGAGGAACATAGTTTTCTTAATCAATTCCAGTTTCTGACTTAATCAAAAATAAGCAGAGTGAGAAAAACAGGAGTCTCAACCAGTCAAAACTTAACGTCTTTTTTTAATAAAACAACGGTTCAATGACCGCTAAACCCGTTTCAGATCTATAACTCGAGATAAAATTCGAGAATGTATCTATAATCTGAAACGTTGAAATAAACACATGAAAGACGATAAGTAGCAATATTCTGATTTTTTCCGTCTAATTTTTTATCAAGTATTATTTCGTATTAAGAGCACTGTTTTTTATCAATAATCGGAATTTTGGGAATTTTGCGAACTCTCGAGATCGAGCGCAATTTCAAATAAAAGTACCAAGGACGCCCATTGCTCTCTGCATATTCGCTGTGCACATCGATTTAGTGCAGACAGAACGGAAACTACGGGAACAGCCAGATGTTCATTACATCGATGATAAGTCGGTGAACTTTGGTGAATCATTACTACGCTAGTGATGGCTCGCGTACCCCGTTATTGATTAACTGCAAAACTCGGTCCTGTAACAGCTGCACCCGTATGTTCTGTCATGCTAGCAAGCGCCAAAGAATACCCTGGGGCTCTTATACCAGGGGAGAAAAAACAAAGTTCATGGGGGCGTACGTGGGTACATGATAGAGTAGGGTGCCTAAGTACCGCGAGAATGAACGTTCGCCAGCCGATCGATCGAGCACGAGTTGAGTTTACACAACAAATCGACGCGCGATAACGGTAACCAATACTCACGACAAACCGATATTCACGTGTACATAAAATTCTAAGTTGCGTGCAGCTTGGAACAATATACTTGAGAAATGCTTTTTCACCCGATTTTTCACTTACATTTTATTTTTTCATAGTATCTAGAAACACCACTTATCCCTTTTTAAAAGAAGTTTGTGTTAAGGAGGACCTCTAGAAATTTATTTTAAAACTTATTTCTTTAACATACAAATTGAACAAGAACGCCTTCTACGGTCATAGCTAGATCTCAGTGCTTTATGTTTTGCTTGAGTGATTTTATATACCTTTTTTCAAATTCAACCGATTGCGCGCCGAATTTTTTATTTCTTTAATTACCAATTTTTAAATTTTTTTATTATGTGGATAAGAAGTCTATGAATAATAAAGAAAAAGAGAATACCGATTCAACTACAAATTTTGAGATGTTAATATAATTTGTGGAGTATATATATTGAACAATTTTTTAAAAATTGTATATTTAATATTAGTTTAATTAAATGCAATTAAAATATTTTTAAATATCAATCTCGATGATTCTTAAACTGATGAAAAGTCTCTTAGATTATGAATGACGATGTATGAATTAAAAGGGTACAAAAAAGACCGGATGTGTGAAGGTGGGACATCACGAAGAACGAGCGGGAAACCTGAGACATGAGAGGAAGCAGGAGAGGAAATCACATATAAAGGAGGAAAAGTCGTGTCATAGTCTTTCTATTTCACCTTGCATCTGAGTTGAAAAAAAAAATGGTATTCGCACATCGAAAATCGATCGATCACGTTTACCAGTCATTCTAGCGAAACTCCTCAACTGTCCAGGGGAGACCAACAAGGTTGGCGGCTTTTTTAAAAAAATACATAGAAAGTAGATAGTAATAGGTAAAACGGAGGTTATCCAGGTAGAACATTACACTTAAAAAGAAGATCAGAAAATTGATTACTTAAAAAAAGACGAGCGAAAGATGCGGCTGGAGCCTCTTTGGCTGAGGATCTCTCCGAGAGATCTTTGAACGAGCCTCGCCGATACGGAGCTTCATTTCGCGGTTGAGCATCGCCGTCGCGCTCACTCGCGTTCCCATGCCACGTAAAAGTTCACGTCCTCTCTACCACCACCATCACAGGGGGATTTAAATCTCAACGGTCGCGACGGTAGTGGACGATAGTGGGGAGAAACGACACGGAGAGAGAAAGAGAGAGAGAGAGAGAGTCGCAGTCTTTTTTCGCTCAACGGGTAGGCGAGGGTGTGTGAAGAGAAACGCGGAGAGAAGTCGGTGGGGAGGCAAGTTCTGTGACGAAGCGGTGAGACGGACGCAGGGTAGGACGAAGGCTGGAGGAGCCAAAAGGGAATGCGAAGGGACGTGGAGGCGAACGGATGTGGAGAGAGGGCATAACCGCTTGTTTGTAAACACAGAGGCGCGACGCGAAACCCGCGCGGAATTCCGCGTGCTCTTATGCGCGGATACGTTTCCGCGACGGATACCTGCTGATATAATCCATCGCTCGACGTCCGATCGTCGCGAATTCGTCGACGACACGCGAAAAGCACCTCGCAATCGCTTCTAATTGATAAAATCGTCGCGCGGATCATGGTCCAGATACAGGAGGCTGAGACGATCAGGGACTGTAAGATCTGCGAAAAGGATTAAATTTCTCTTTCAGATCTCTCGCGAGAAAGATTCGGAATGCACGGTCGTCGTATAGAATCGAACGAATCACGAATTCTCATCGGTCCGTTTCCGGCTCTGTCTATAGCATCTTCTTCTTTTTCTTCTTTTTATATTGCCCTCTTCGTGTCGTTAGGATGCGGTACCACGCCTTTTATCTTCGTTCTTTCAGGGTCTTCTTTCTTTGCGGATGACATTTAAAGTGTTTCCGTTTACACACTTTTTAAATGTCCATTTATTCAATATAATTAATATAATATACGTAATCAGAAAGACATAAATATGAAATATCTATATACCAAATTTTATGTTTACGCTCTGATTCTGATCATCATTCGAATGATACTCGTACAAGCCTCAAAACTAGAACACTGCATTTTTTAAAAAGGATTCAAATAATTTAAAAAAGGCTAATGAGAGTCAAGTGTGGTACTGAATTGACTCTCATTAGCCTTTTTCAAATATTGTTTTTTTTTTAATCTCAAGAGTCTGTTTAATTTATATACACAGAAAAAAATGACTATCAAATCAACAATTCATTGTTTCATATATAAGCAAGAATATAAAATCTTCTTGGAAGAATTTGATAATCTTGATCAGACATAATTTGCTTACATGAAGAAACAAAATTTCTTTATGTTAGCAAATTATGTCTCTTTGATCAAGATTATAAATACTTCTAAGGCGATTTTATATTCTTGCTTATATATGAAACAATAAATTGTTGATTTGATACTAATTTTTTTTCTGTGTAGTAGAATTCAAATAATACGAAATTTTTCCTGCTCTTCAGCTTGACTGTTTTTTGGCGGATACAATAAAAATGATTTTGTTTTTCGTTTGTGACCTGATACACTTCTCTCTGTCTCTTTCGACTCCCCCGCTGTGCTTTCTAATCAGCCACTCTTTATTTTGTCTCTCTCTTTCTTTGCCCCCCTATCCTTTCGTTTTCTCTCAAGCCCGTTCTCTTCGCCTCCTCTTCCTCTTCTATCCTCTACCAATGCTCCAACCGTCATCGACGCCGATGACGACGCTTCTACGGCGAGCTCTCTCGTCCTCCGTCCTTTACCCCCTGCATAATCCTACAACGGCATCTCTACCTCCTTCGCCTTCGCCTTGCCCTTGGACCAACGTCGGCACTTTAACCGGCATAGCAACCGGATCGTCTGCAAACCACGAGGAAAATGCTCAAGCAAGCACGTTCTTCCTCATGTTTCTCATTTTTTTTACCTCTCTCAGCTACAGTGATCGAACTTTAACAATGATAACGTTGCTTTGTGAATTCCTTTTTTTTGCGAGAAATACGTGCAGAATTAAAACAAAATTTGATTAGATAATTTGCCGATTTTTGTCCATCAGCTGGTTACCTGTAATTTACGTTAGTCCCTTCGAAAATAACTTAATCATATACAATAAAAGGAATGAAGAATGTTGTGTAGCACTCTTTAAATCACCACTGAACAATGGCTATTGTACCTCAAGTTGCTTGCCTATGGCTTACGCGAACTTATCAGATGTTTTCAGCAATCCATACTGCTACTTTGAAATCATGGTATTTTGTAATAAATGCATCCTTTAACTCTTTCGCACCCGTTATTGCCTGAGGTAACAATCTTCAGATCTATCCAGAAGTCAAACTAATCGATATTTGAACACCATTTTAATTTCTCCAAAACCGTTAATATTAGGAAAATTATGAAAAAAATTAGGTACCACCTCTACATTAGTAGGAATAATAAATAGAAAGTTTTTTTTCAAATGGATTTAATTCAAGATAGAAAGGGTTAATCATCGCGTTGCGCGCCGATAGATCGCAATGCTTGATCGCTTCAACTTTTGATTCGCGCTCATTGAGGCTATATCCATAACTTCCAGAATACAGTGTCGATCAAAAGCTCAAAGTCGCACGCTAGGAAACAGAAAACTAAATTTAATAAAATTGCAAATATTATAAATAAATGTTTCGATAGAAATCTTATCGCGAACAATTTTGGGTTTTATGACGTAACTTCCTGAGTACCGTTACTTTATCTGAGCACACAACGGATACGTACTGTAACTTCAGGGTCACGTCAATCAATACGTAGAAATCGAACGAAGGTATATCTGGAATGTTTGAGTTAACTCTTTGCAGAAGATATTAACCAAATCTGTTAACGTGTTAACCAAATCGTTTAATAAACATTTTTGTAATAATAAACTTTATTTAAATTCGATGCTGCACTGAGAGAAATCGTTTGGTAGAATAGTGATCAAATAAATTTTATAGTTACTGGTACTAAAAACTTAGTTACATTTAACAAAACGTTTTATAATTTGTTGTATTGAAAATGATTATTTAGTTAAGACTACAAATGGTTTGGTCAAAACAACTATGTATTTAGTAACTATTACTATAAAATTCATTTGATCACTATTCAACCAAACTTTGGTTGATTCTATCAAACATTTCTCTCAGTGTGGGAACATAATTAAATTATGAAAATTAAAACTAATTAAAAATTAATATAAAAATACATAAAATAAAAAATTACCATATTAAATGCTGTTCTTTATATAGAAAAAAATCGTGTAAGATTACAAAATATCTTCCTATAATATCTGGCAATTATTATGACCAATCTTCAAAATGTTTTGTATTTTAGTCTCACGACTGTATTCTACAAGATCGCGAAAGCCTCATTTGTATGTTACGCAAATTTTGATACATCCTATTTCTAGATATCGCATTGTTCGGATAGCTCGAGACCATCAAGTTGCAATTATACACTGACTTATCTCTGAGTTATCATAGAGTTTGTTTGCAAATCCAGTTTACAATTGTTACACGTGTCCGAATACGATGCTTTTGTATGCGTGTTTGGAGGAACGTTAACCCGCAGGATTTCCCTTTCGCGCTTCCTTTTCTTTCAAAATTATCACTCCTTTTGCTAACAAAGTGGTCCAGAGAGAGAGAAGGAGAGAGAGGTGCGAACCGGATGGTCGGTCGTTCGGTTACACGCAGTTCAAAAAGAGTCGCTCAGTCGAAGCCGCTCTGGAATATAAGAAATCCAAAAGTTCTGCTAGGGTTCCACCCACGGCGCCATTGAAATGAAACGAAGCCGAAAAAACCGTTGCCAACGTCGCTCCTGCTCTCTCCGACCGATAATTCAACTCTACTTTCAAAACTGATACGTTTCTGCCGTTGACACTGTTGTTATCTGCATTATCGCACACATACGCAAATACAATCGGCGATAATAATATTAAACTCCATTTTGGAGGCTTCAACATCATTAAGTTCAAGATTATTAAAATGAAGAAATATGATTATTGAAAGCAGGGAAAATGATAAAGGCATCACAAAGGATATTATTATAATACAAGTATAATAATACTAAAATCATTTGAAGATGGAAGAGTACGAACTCAGCGCTGGAATTTAATAAAGACTTTCAAGATAGAGCGTAAAAAAAGAAGAAGAAATGCGGAACGTACGAATTAGACAAGCGCGATCCCAGACCATTTTTCTTGTCCTGCCTAAGGGAAGATCGAAAACACAAACATATACGTATCGCCAAGTTCGATACCACACACGGTAAAGCGAACGACAACCGAAAGGGCCGTTGCTCCATCATCAACGGAATGGCGGTGTTGTGCCTCTCCGGAATTGCATTCCTCTCCCCTACATGTCTGGTGATTCGAGGAGGAGTAGTAGGAGGGTCAAGAAGCTTGATATGAAGAAGGAAGAGGAAGAAGAAGAAGAAGAAAGAAAAGAAGCATGTGAAGAAGATGAAGAGGAAGGAGAACTCGCGGCAAAAACAAGAAAGGTACAAAAAGACTCGAGAGACAGCGAAGGCGAAGGAACGGTTGCTAGGTAAGGTTGAAAAGCGAAGACGGTTAATTTACCGCTATTGCTGGCCATTTTGCGAATGGACGATGGAATGAACAATGATTCTTTTGTAGACCGTAAACAGAATTTGAAGGCTCTGTATACTGGGAGCCTTTAACAGGTCATCTCTAGAAGATGTCTCCTCTTTAAAACCCGATCGAGATAGGAAAACTCTTATAATTCTGCACTGAGAAAAAAAAAGTCGTTAACTTGAACTAAATTTTTTAACAATTAAATTTTTTTCAGTTCTAGTATTTATGTATTTGACTTAAGTACATAAAATATTTGAACTTCGGTTTAAGCAATTATATATTTAACTTAAATACCCCTAAATACTTGAACTGAAGAAATTTAATCAAGTTAACAAATGTTTTTCTCAGTGTATATACACGAAAAACAAAAGATGGACACAAGAAATCAATGATTTCAGATCTTATCGCCGTCGTACTCTTCCGATTTATCCTAAAAAAAAAAAATATTTTCGCATATTTCTTTAATCCGTCATCGTTGAATTACGATCTCATGTTATTACGAGAAAAATTCATTTAACGAGATAAATATAGTATCCTCTTACGAAAGGATCTATTTGCGAAGATACGATTAATGATCGAAGAACGCTTGTAAATCGATGCCCAAATAGCAGTCAAAATACGAAATAGTGACTTGTTTATTTTAATCTGATAAGAGTTAGGTGGAAACGTTGTCGGAGCAAACTGATCGCGTATGTCGCGGTGGTAGAAAAACACAGAGGAAACACAAAAGGTATGGAAGGTGCGCGCGTGCACGGAAGAAGGAATCGCGGTTGAAGTAGCAAGTGGAGGAAGTGGAGGAGACTCGGTACGCGTCAGCATGTGCGTGGAACGAGTGATAGGGGTGTGTGTGCTTCGCGTCGGGCTTTCTCGCAGCTACAGGTGTAATCGTTTGGAAAACCTGCGGAAGTTCACGCTCCGATAGCCGCCCATGGAAGATCGAGTCGCCCCCGATTACTGTATGGCTGTCGACTATCGAATATCTCTCTCGACGAATACTGACGCGTTCCAAGGATTACATACAACGGCGTGGAAGGATAAAAAGAATACTCGGATGCAGCAAGTGGAGTGTCAAAATATTTTCATATCAAACTTACACTCGACAATCTAGCGTTCGGCATTCCCTCCACTGGAGTATTATGAAATTTTCCGGAATGGATTACAATCGGAATTTCTTCAATTATTTCCTAGATTTCTATTGTGTGAAATGGAATTTTTCCGATTGGAATTCATTTTAAACAGTTTTATATCACGTGTCCTGAAGTCCGATCTTGAACAAGTTCCCTAAAGGGGTAACCACTCAGAAAATAGGAGTACACTGGACTGCGGACTTCAATGGACTTCATCGGACTTTCGTCGGAATTCATTGCGATTGCTAAAAAATCTTCCTAAGAAAAAAGCAGGGTTGGGTAAAAACCTGGTTTTTAAAAAAAAAAAAAAACCAGGTTTTTTTGGTTTAAACCGGATTTTTTTGGTTTAAACCTGGCTTTTTGGTTTT
>QKQZ01000825.1:0-11377 GCA_003595255.1 Solenopsis fugax | reverse complement strand
ATGTGTCAAATATCAAAATTGTCAAAATGTCAATCATCGTTTATTTGGTTCATACGATAAAAGACTTTATGTAAGATCGGCCTATAAAGACATTTTTTTATCATTTCTAGAGAGTGGATATTAATGTAGGTAGACTAATGCATATACTGATTACATTAACTTGCGAAAATAGACATTTTTTCTGCGGATATAATGAGACTAATTGTAAGTGATTTTTATAGACAATTTTGCATGCTGGACACGAATTTGTTGCTCAAATTTGGCTATCACATCATAATTTTGAGAAAAATGACGTCAAAGAGTTTCTCTAAGCGTAAATGTCTTAACTGCAATGCATTTCTATATTTAATAGATCGATTGCAAAATACAGGAAATTGACTGTTGTAATCGATATCATGGTATAAAGACTCATGATCGGTATTACAACCCGCATAGCAACACGAAATCAAGCACGATTTCGTGTGCTATGCATACTCGCATCGGATTCCAGTTTCCGACGCAAAAAAGGCATGTAGACGCGGATAGTCTTTCAAACGTCCTGTCTGAAAGACTATCACACGCCAGCAAATGCTGCGTCGCGATTCCGCGATCGTAGGATCCGCAAGCATGCAAAAAGAATACGATTGGCCGAGCCTTACTGACATTTTTGTCAATAAAAGGAACGGCCAAAGCGGAAAGCGACGGGAGAGTTAATTAAGCAGCCGACCGGAACGGTACGTGCCGTGCGTGATATCACACATCGAGCTCGTAATCCGACGATAACGCGCCGAGACCAAACTACCGGGTCGACTAGAAATACAAGTGCGAGGCAGCACCGATACTTATACCGCCGTTGTAGAAGGCAATACAATAAATATATTAACATTGGGTATCAAGAGTGTTCATCTATTCTACATCCCGTCAACGCGACCATCCCGCGAGTTCCAACTACTTGGGCGCCACATGGACCCCAGAAATATAATATATTTTACTAACGTGCCTTATGGGGCATAACAATGCCTATAAAAATCATTTACAGTTAGTCTCATTATATCCGCAGAAAAAAATGCCTATTTTCGCAGGTTAATGTAATCGATACGTGCATTATTTTACCTAAATTAATATTCACTCTCTAGTAATGATAAAAAAAATGTCTTTATTGGCCGATCTTACATAAAGACTTTTATCGTATTAACCAAATAAACGATGATTAACATTTTGACAATTTTAATATTTGACAGATCAATATCGACATAATTATTAAACTATTATGTGCAAATATTTATCTAATTTTATATTAAATTTATTATAGATGAACAGAATTAGATTCTTAATAAAACTATCATTACATATTTTTACAACAATTTCATTATTGTAAAAGGCATTCCGTTCAGGGGAGCACATTGCCATCCCTGAGCGCGCAAAATTCTAGCCCTGTTATTCGTAATCTTTAAACTCTTCCTATTTGAAAATTATTATAGCCTCGACATTTTGGTATTAGAATTTTCATCTTAAAATCATCCAAAGAATTTGTCATTAAAATATTTATCGTGGATTTAGGAACACCCTGTATTTAAGGAATCCGGGAATTTTCGGATATCCTTTATATTATGCAAACCAAAAATCTCATTATTAATCTAACTTATTATTGTTCAAAAATCACATATTCTCTACATTTATTATTCACCTTTTTTTAGCACATAAATACGCAATTAATTTTATTTTAATAGTATAAAGATATAGAAACACTTATATGATTATTTTAGCAATCAATTATAATTCTCGATTTTTCATATCCAGGTTCTTTCCCTGAACCTGATGGACAAATAATTATTATTTTTTGCTGCTAGAGGATTCCACAAACAGTTTTTAATAAATAATTTAGATATCGTAGCATGACGAAAAATGGTCTATATTTAACATCCTTCTTTGGAAGCAATATTGTAGAGAAATTAAAACTAAAAACATCTGAACAAAACTACAGAGAAATTCAGAAAATTTTTTTAAGAATTTGTAGAAAATACTCTTGAGAAGGAAGAATGTGTAAGAGTGATCAATTTTTGCTCCCAACCGGGAAGTTAAATTTATATGTTTTTTAATAATTTTTAAGTTGTAAAATCAAGTTGTGCAATTAATTGAACATGATGGAAACATATGTAAAAATGTGAAAAAAGTGAGTAAATAAACATGTGTGCTTATAAAATAAGCAATAAAAGTGAAATACATCTTTATTACGGAAAGTTTAACACCTTGAAAATCATTAAATGGATGACATTTTGTTGTAATAGAGTTGAAATAGAAGGAATTAAACTCATTTTTCATTACTACGTAAGCGAGTGTACACACTCACGCATGCACGCACGCACGCATGCACAGGATGTGCAAAATCCGATCGCAGAGCGAAGCACGCCCCCCGTAGTGCACATTAGGTAATGCTGATGCCGATGATATTAGTGGAATTGACATCAAGAGTCAATATATACGAGGGCTATTTGAAAAGTTTCCGGCCTTTTTAAGAAAAACACATATTTCGAAGCAAAACAAAATTTATTTCTCGACGTAGTCTCCCTGCAACTCGATACATTTGGTCCAACGTAAAAAAAAAATTTAAAAAAAAGGGGAGGCTTCACCGTATACAGAGTCTAACTCATCTTTTATTTCCTGAGTCTTTTTCCCTTTCAAATGAAGGAATTTTATCACTGCGCGATACTCAATTTTCTCCATTGTTGACAGACAATGTCAGCTGACAACTTTGGAAGAGTTGCCATAGACAAAGTAATGATCAGAATGACTTCAAATTTTTACGGTTTACATATGTCAAGGCCATCTATCGGACGGCGAAAGAAATTTTTTTCTACAGTTACTTTATGTCGATGAGGCCGGAAACTTTTCAAATGACCCACGTACCTAATATATATAAAGCAATAAGATCTAGCTATGACCGTAGAAGGCTTTCTTGTTTAATTTGTATCAATATATAATGTTGCTAAAATGACAATTAAATTGTCATTAAAAGGTCCGGTGTTTATTAGTCTAGTGCTTAAGCGTGTGAGGTTGAAGTATCTGGGTTTTCAGGCTAAAATTTAAGGGTCTAAAGCTTAAAATCTACGGTTTAGAAGTCTATAATTTTGCTCTGTAGTTTAAGAGTCGGGTGTTTAAAGATATGGGGCTTAAAAATCTGAAGATTAACTGTTTCGGAGTTTTTAAGTGTCTGGAATTATAACTCTAAGTGTTTAAGAGTTGGAAGATGACGTGTAAAATGCGTGTATCTGACTCTCGTCTTACATTTGTAACAAACCGCCTTCTGGCCACCCTTCGGACTGTCCACCGCTCCACGCTGTCCAGCCGACCACCCGCCGGACAGCAGAACAGGCGCATGACGCCAATAATTATTCTAAGTCCGCGTATGTAAAGCGCGTGAACGCATTCCGCGCGGCGACTATCTCGTTGCGCACGCGCAATTTTCGATACCGGCACGCATCGACAGCGTGCTTCGCTCTGCGAAATCGATCTCGAGCGGCTGGACTCCGAGAGAAGCTGAAGGCCCGGCGAATATCCCCGACGTCTCGAGATACAGGTATATGTATAAACTCAGAAATTCGAGGAAGCTGAGCTCTTCGCCTCCAATTAGTCGGACCATCCTGACCCGCCGACTAGTCACTCCGAAGAAACCTTTTCAACCGCCGAAAGATCAAACGTATTTAGCCTCTGCCAAGAGTTCTTGGCTGACGGACCAATTCCGCTCCCGCTTACATCGGTTATAGAGCTTAAGTGTGCTTAGGCTCGGCCAAGAGTTCTTGACAACTGACAATTTCCTTGTTCGTATCCAATCTGTCTGCACCGATTCACGACTGGGGTGAAATGTTCTTCTCTTTCACTGAGCGCTCACACACCGTCGCGATATCAATCGCGAATCAACTCGCCGAATTCGCCGAGTTAAAGAACTGTGCGCTCGCTGTCTCGCGACGCATTTTCCCGTATGCGTGCCGCGCTCAACAAGTAAGCAAAAACTAGCCCGCGCCACACGTACGAAGCTAAAATTAGCCTGCTCAGCTGATCGCGCTGGCAACAACACGCGAACGCGCTATTCACCGATTATGCGCTGCGATCAAACACCCTGGTAACCGCGATTAAGAATTGTAATAGAGTCAATGCACTGCGAATTTATTACGACAATTATTGTAACCCGACTCTGGCCTGGCCGTAACGCCGAGCAACGCTAAGTCATTTCCGAACCACGTTCTTCTGGCACCGAACTTCGTTCTAAGATATTCCACGAAACCGCTTCGACTGACATCGGCGAATTTACCGCTCTTCCGCGGAACGCTCATAGGCTTACCAGTGCCGCTCCTTGAAGATTGTACCGAGTATACCGTTCCGATTTAATGCTTTGTAAACGTCCGATATCAAGTCCGATATCAAGTGTAACTTGTACCGAGTATTTGTCCGCGTACTATTTGTAGTCGATCATAAAGAGTAATTGTTGTTTTTTTTAATAATAAATCTATTTCTGGTAATTACACAAACAACGAGTCTAATTCTCTCGGACCCCGATCGTGTCCTGGAATCCCGAGGAGCTACGTCCGTGCACGATAAAGAAGGGTGTAACGCACATTCTTCGAGTTTTCGTAGGTTTATTTTATATTTGAACTCTATCACAACAAAATGTATTTGATGATTTTCAAGAGTTAGAACATTTCGTAAAAAAATATTTATATATAATCTTATTTTTATAATATATTCGTGCTCATTTCATTCACTTTCATATTTTTACATATTTTTCCATCACGTTCATGGAAAACTAATTACACCACGTAATTCTGTAACTTAAAAACTGCATAATATATACAAATTTTACTTCCCGGCTGGGAGCAAAAATTGATCACTTTTACACATCGTCCTTTCTCGGTATTTTTCTGCAAGACCTATCTACAAAGAAATTGAAATGAAAGTAAAGGCAAAACTTTAGTGCAATCACAAAATAAATGCAGAGAAAAAAAAACAGGAATTGCACAGAAAAAAATTTCTTTGCTTTTTCTTTCCAAAACCTGTTTACAGAGAAATGTAACAAAAACGGAAAATTTTCGAGCAGTACGTGGCACTGCTGCTAGATGAATTCTATATTTCTCATAAGTAAAAAATGACAGAATGGAATAAAAATCTTTATGTGATTTTTCATTCTTGTCTTGACAAGAGTATTTTTTTGAAAACGAGTTTCCAAAATTGGATTCCAAATTGAAAGAAAATAAAACAATTTTAACAATTTCATTGAAATTTAATTGAATTTGAAATTTGAATTTTTATCATTATACTAAAATTATGCTGAAATTTCTTTGCAATTTTATCACATATTTTTGTGCAATTTCTGTGCAAAGTGGTCCACTTTCTGGACTAACAGCGGAAAAATTTGCAGAAAAATTTGTAGAGAAATGGCAGAAAAATATTTTCGTCTGGGCTACTCACCCCTACTTCAGAATAAGTAGCTTGAAGTATCGCTACATAAGTACCTATAGCACCGACGTATGTTCCATTGGGCAATTGATAACCGTATGATTTATTATCCATCGGATTTATCTGTTTCACTTGAAAATTCATATGTTGGGAAATTGTATTTAGCATTTGTTCGTCAAATCTTGTAAAGACATCGGCATAATCGTAATGTACATGTATATTCGATTGAGCTTTTGTCGGTTCTGCGACCATTTGACTTCGCCTAAAGTAACCCACTTTCAATTCGTATCCATTTAGATTTGTCATGCGGCGATATGTTAAATGGGATAGTAGGTTTGATGCTTCTTTCGCCGTATTTACATTTATAATTTCGACTTCACCCCATACTGAAATCAAATGGCTTTACTAAATATTTATTTAATTTTTCTTTTATAAGGTTAACATGAGTGATTGTGACATTGCGATATATCTGAATAAAAAATTCTAATTACTTTAATCGAATCCATTATAAATAATTACGTTACTTTAGATGAAAAAGAAAATTTTATAAATTGTAAAAACTATAAATATATAAAATTTTTCTCCAAAAACACCTAAGCAAAAAAAGTTATACAAACATTAAGATACTGTCTAGATAGCATAAAAAGAACCATTTTCAGATGATCAAAATAAACATTTAATAATATAAAAATCTAATATTAAAAAATTTGATTTTTTAATGACCGCATTGTGACTTATCGATGATTTACTAAGAAAGCATGAATCGTTTTGTGCATCCAAAATGCTAATGGCTAATGAGTATTTTTATAATATTTCATAATATTTATGATAATATTTATGATAAATATTTTTGTAACATTTAGATAAATAACATCACTTTTTAATCATTTAATGACCTTTATTTTTTCCAATTAATAATGTATCTATTAATAACGTCCACTCTTACTGAAAAAACTGCTAGTACACAGTAGTGCACAGTAATAACGATACTAACATCCAATAGTGTCACTACTGAGTCAGTAGTGCTATTAATAGTGTTCAACACTACTATCACTGCTAAACTGTTACGTCCAGCTGATTGAAATATTTTTGGTTAGAAGGAAGGAGACTCTCGGTGTGAGAAATAGAGCGGCCTCCGCTGGTCGGCGTCGTCTAAAAAGTCGGGCCAGGCTTTCCCCCGCAATTCACTGACTCGATTCTTATTTTCGGTACTAGAACTAGTAGAAAAATTAATGCGCGACGCGGGCGAATCTCGCGGAGGACAATCGCGACAAAAAGATAAATGAATAATGAAAAGTTGAAGGACTTGTTAGACAATGAACGAATAATCTCGAGTTAAAGACGTGAATACGCGCGCTTAAGTGTTATGGACAATCGATCTCAATAAATTACGAACACCGAATGCTGAATGAAAAAGTACGCGCGCTCTTAGGCGTAGGGCGTTGTATCCCTCCGCCGCGCGCGAACCATGAAGAAGTGCCACGACGTTCTGCGCACGGCTTATTGCATTTCGATGCTTGGAAAGTCTTCCTTCGTTTTTTAGTTAATGCAATATTAACGTAGCTTAATAATTAATGCAAATAGTAACGCAGCTTAATTACACAAATGATAACGCAGAGAGGAAGGAGAAAAGAAAAATGAATAAAATATATAAATTGAAAATCGCAATCGAAAAGAATCAGTGTAACAATTGAGCTTGGTATAATGTATAATGTTTCCAAAAAGTAAGATCCAAAAATTGAATAATGTTAACATGATAAGAACAGTATAATCGTACAAATCCATTATAATATATGGATAAATTTCCGCAACGTTTAAATCTAAATAGGAAGCAATGAAGAAACGGGATTAAAGAAGTTATCTCTAAAGTTATTAGGTATTTATTTCTAAAGTAAAAGTGTCAAATCTAAAGCCATTGAATAAACTCGCGCTGAGATTCCGAAAGTTTACTTATCTTTTCTTTCTTTTTTAACGTTTAAATCAAGAGAAAAATCTAGAAATTATTCCTTAAATCTAACACAAATATTTTTAAGTAACTAATGCGAGCGAAGGCAAACGGCAAGCCAGAGTTTCTCACGGACATCTGATCGCCGGAGACTGCTTCTCGGAACTCTATCGTGACTGTCGCGACTGGCGGTCAGCGGAGAACAGCTGCGCCTTCTTTGTTACGTTAAAAATTTTAAATTTTATCATTAAAAGTACTCTACTTAAGTAAAAATACTCGACAACAATACTCGCCGTTTGCTTTCTCATGCGTTAAATTCAATTGTCAATTAATAAAACTTATGAACTAGCGCGTAATATAAATGTGAGAGCGACGGAAAGCAGGGGAGGGTGGAGAATTGCTGGAAGTCACACTACACTTTATATCCAGTTGTGTCATTACTGTAGAAGTAAAAGAAGAATAAAACATTATTAGATTCAGCAGTAGTATTCAGCACTACTGCAGTAGACACTATTAGTATCACTTATACTGTAGGCACTACTTGCTCGCTACTGAAGTAGTAACACTAGTAGTGTTCAGCACTACTGCAATTGTTCATGTTCAGTACTACTGTAGTACTATTTATTAGTATTCCAGGCAGCATATATTGGTATATACGTTTCATAAACGTATTTACAGTTTCATAACCAATAAGAAAACATCAATAAGACATGATTCACTAGAAATGTTTCTGAAACCATAATTCATAAAAGTTTTTTATACAATACAAATAATGTTAGTATGACTGGGAAGTGTAACAACAACTTAATTAACGAGAAACGGCATACCAGTTGAAAGTAATTCTTAGGCCCGGTTTCACAATTCACGGTTAACTCGAGTTAACCGAAGTTTAACTCGTTGAACTCAGTTTAGCGCATTTGTGGCGTTCCACAACTACCTTAAACCTTCGTCAACGTTCACTTGCCTCGGTTAAAAATGAACCCCCGATTTTGGGCGTTTAATCAATTTAACCAAGGTTTACAACCGTGGCACCAATAAAATTGCTATGCAAGTTTCACACGTCTCGAAATAACACATTTTCTTTTGAGGTTATATATGTGCTTCGTGTGTTAAATTGAGGGAAAGAGTATTGCATTTTACGATATACATATTTTTTTTAACGATATATTTTACGATATAAATGTATCATAAAATATATATAAAATAAAAATATATAATATAAGAAAATACTCTAAACATTCATTGAAATTTAAAAATTTTCATACAATATGACTTTTGTACATATATGTATTATCGTAATCAGACGACGAAGACTTTGCTGATATTATTAATTGCAAAAATAATAAATAAAATAGTCAATCTTTTACGTCAATTTTTTAATTAAAAATGTAAAGCTACAAAAAAATAAATGATAACATATTGCTATTATATTGTAGTTATTGCGTATTTATTTGTATATCATTGTTTTTTTAATATCTATTTTTAAATTTAATAACTCAAAATAAAAAACTATTTTCTTAATAAAGAATATAATATTTTTTTATTTAACAAAAAACTTTTAAATATAAGATTATTCAGATTCAATCTCATGATAAATTTGATCAATTTTAACTTGTAACAAACCACCTTTTGTTACGCCCCGCGGATGGACCAGCGTTCGATACGCCCGGCCGATCATCCGCCGGACGAAGACGAGGCGCCTAGCGCCCATAAACCGTTTCAAAACGCGCGAACCGACCGAACGCATCCGCGCGTCGAATAGTCTCGCCACGCACGCGCTTTGTGCCACGCGACATGATTAACCCGCGTGATCCGACTCCGCTCGGTAACCGATCTCGAGCGGCGGGGATGCTGGCTGCGAGGGGAGCCGAAGCGCCTCCGATAATCCCCGACGACTCGAGATGCGGGTATATAAGCGGCCGCACGGAGATGAGCGAGGCTCTTCTTCACCGACTAGCTGACAAAGCACTCCGTCTTCTAGTCATTCCGAAGTAGGCTCCAGCAGGTAGCCCCGGGGTAAAGCGTGGTTTGCCTCTGTCGAGCGTACTCGGCGACTACCTTCTGACACCCGTCTTTTCCGTCGGCGCCGGGCTTAAGCGTGCTTAGGCCCTAGCAAGTGTACTTGCTCACCGGCATCCGAACTATCGCACCAATCCCGAGAACACGGCTTATACAAAGCGGGGCAAAGTGTCTTTGCCCCCACCAAGCGTACTTGGTCTAAGCCGTGTTTCTTCGCCTTTCGATCTATACGTAATTCGCTATTAAGCAATACCGCCTTCACGTAATTCGCTCTTAAGCGATAGTCCGTGTATCGTGCCTCACTCTCGGCCGCGCGCCCGCTCGCCTATCGACGCGCCCAAGCTCGAGCATTGTAAACACGTGCCGCGCTAAGAATAGCGAACAGCTGATCGCAAACAATAGGCCGCGCCGAGACATAATTCCGCAACTCACCGTCAGGAATTCCCTCGTGCACTGAATTATAATACACGGTCGCCGTCAACCGATATTCCGGCCGCAACCGATGCACCGCGACCGCCGTGGCCAGCAATTATCGGATTACCGCTACCGAGCCGTCTTGGCCTCGCGGATCATTATTATTTTTACCGCGAACCGTAACCGTCCTCTGTAAATATATCGCTCCGAGTTAAGCACCGTTTCGTATTGTATATTATGTTCGCGTAGAGTTATTTACGGATCTGTTAAGGCACTGTATATATCCGCACCATTTACTGTGACAATAAAGTGTTTGTTTTCGTTATCTTACACACACGTCTATTTCTCTCAGGACTCGAATCGTGCCCTGGTAAATCCCGACGAGCTACGTCCGAGCGCGAGAAAAACGGGTCGTTACAAACTTTTTTTGTTAAGTACCTTCAAAACTATTACTAATGTTAAAGCTTTTTCTATTCCTAATTGTTTTTGCTATACATTATTGTTTTTGCTAGTTTAAAATATGTTCTTTTTTGATTACTTAAAAAACAAATAAAATAGAAACAAATTGTTTTAAATAAAAAATAATAGTTTTTATTTAAAATGAAAAAAACGAACTTTTTGCCAACCATGCTTATTATAATGTATACCTTTAGAACTTTATTCACCGGCCTTATGTTATGGCTTGTAGAATGGGCTTTATCGGCACGCTTTTCCTTTTTTTTTTCAAAATCTTGACTAACCAATCACAATTTATGTTTAAGGAGAAAGAAGCATATGTTATGAGTTTTAGTATACAGGGTATAAGTTTACGTAACCTACGGTTAAAAATGAGTTGTGGAACGCCATACAGGTTTAACGTCGGCGTCAACTTTGACGTACGTTCAGCTAAACTCGGGTTAAATTGAAAGTTGTGAAACCGGGCCTTAGTGCTCAACATTTTTCTATGTAAATTTGTAAACATGTAACAATGCACCCCAATATGCATCGTCCCGGCGACAACCAGTCGAGAGAAGCCGCCGTGCTATAAAGGGGGGGGGGCACGGTGTGCCCATTGTAAACGCACCTCATTAAAATAAGTTCGCTTAACGGTCGGCCGTCGAAGCAGTCGATCCATCGCACGCGCCGAATCGGCGCGCACGCGCAATTGAATAAGAGCGCCTCCCCACCGGCGGGGAGAGCGCGTCTCCCACTCGACCGTTTTCGCCGTTTTCTGAGAAGCGCCGCAAGTGACGTAGTGCGATACGTCACCGTACCGCCACCCGTGCTGATCAGCGAGTATAAATACCGCCGATCAGCACGAGAGAAGCGACTCCGTCTGAAGCTAGCACGTCCAACCGATCCGCTACGCTAAAGACATACCGCTCCTGAAATTCGGAGAACGAACCGGTCGCAGTGTTCTGGGCCGTAGTCAAGAGTACTTGACATCCGAAGGACTCCTACCGCTACCGCCTGCATCGGCAAGATCGAGCGAGTGAACGCTTGCCAAGCGTCTTGTCAGGCCAACATGCACCGTCCGACTTCCGCGCAGGATTCCCGAGCTCGCACTTCCGGGATCGAAGGCTCACGTCC
>QKQZ01000821.1:0-15271 GCA_003595255.1 Solenopsis fugax | reverse complement strand
AATTTGTTGTATGAAAATAATTATTTGATTAAAGCTACAAATTGTTTGGTCAAAACAACTATAGAGTAAAGTCGCCTATTGTGGGATAGGTTGCTAATATGAGGTAGTTAGGTTTCTGCTACATTGATAAACACATAAGGTTGGTACCATCATAAATTTATTACTATTGGGGTGAAATCTATTTAGTAGAAAATAAATCATGCGTGCAGTTATTGAAAAAAAATTTTTTTGAAATTAGATAACGTCAAGATTTATTGAGATGTGTCTTTAAACCTTGTTTATTATAAAATAAACAAATATTTGATGATAAATTCTGCATGCAGTGATAGAGTATAGTCGTAATAGAAATATATGGGATGTGATAATTTGCTTAATTAATAGAAAAAAAAAGGATGTGATAATTTGCTTAATTATAATATTAGATTTTGTGATCGTGAAACCGCAAAGCGTGGAACTCTTAATATGAGACACTCAAAAATCTCCATTTATTATTACATATTCTGACTTCGAGAACTTTCCAAAATGCTATAATAAAGTTTTTCATTGAGGACTTTCGAATTATGAGGCTTGAAAGTTATAACCTTCAGCATTAGCACTGAGACTTTAAAATATCTCGAAGAGAATAGATTTTGGAGAAAAATGTTACGTACAAAAGTTTTTGAGTATCAAAAAAATTATTTGATTGATCAACTAGATTTTAAGTCTGGACCCTAATTTTAACCTAGTAAGATCCAAATCGATAAGACCCATTTCATACAAAAAAAGACTTGTATCTCATATTAGGAACCCTTTTTTAAATTAGCAAAATCGGCAATTTTGATAAAAAATTTCATATACAACAAAGTATAACTATTATCGATTGCTAACTTTTGGAGATGAAACTTAAATATATTTACTATAATTTGGATATAAAAATAGAAGTTAATGATATAAATTAAATAAATTATGTGCCTTTAAAAAAGGTATCTCATAATAGGCAACTTTACCCTATACTCGTATTTAGTAACTATCACTATAAAATTTATTTGATCACTATTTAACCAAACTTTGGTTTATTTTACCAAACATTTCTCTCAGTGTGGACTTCCCTTTACTTATTTCACACATACACGCGTACATGCGCGCGTACACGCATTCGCACAAATATTTCATATAATTTCATATACATATATCCGCGAATGTATTATAAGATCATAAACATCAAATTTATTTGAAATTTATTCTGAATCTAGTACAATAATTTAATATAGTGTTCTTCAAAAAAACATAAATCTTTTTTTCATACATGATGAGTTTTTCTAACATTTGTGATAAACATATTTTAAGATTAATATTAACCTTAGCTCCCTCACACATATTTTTGGTTACCTTCCTTCTCCTCTACCTTATAACTTTGATACGCTATATCTCTGAACAGAAAGCATATATTTTAGTTTATAATATATGAAATCGATACCTCAGAGTCCAATAAAAACGATAAATGAGACCCTAATATTTTATTCTAAAATAATTACAATTTTTTAAAAAAATTGTGTTGCAAAAATTCGCAAAAGTGAGTATTTTGAATAAGAAATCTCAAAAAGAAAGTAAAGGCTTATTTTAGATTCAAAATCAATATATGTAGTTAATAAATAGATTATCCATTAGCCGTTTTTCTACACCAATTGATCAAGGATAACATTCCAATAGCCTTTAGCCACGGGTATCACTTGGTCGATAAGCTAAAAGATGCGCGTTTAGATTCGGAATACAAATTAATATCTTTGGACGTGGTTTCGCTATTCACAAATGTTCCATTAGAATTAATAACCAACAGTAGGGGAAGGTGGGGTAAGACAGGGCAGTTAAGCTTTGAGAATGAATAAAAGCTAAGTTTTCATAATTAACGAGTCATCTTTATTTTTATAATAATCTTTGGACATTTGTCTTACATAATAATTATCATTAAAATAAAATTTTAAAGTATTATAGAATGTATTTAACAAAAAGAGGCATTTCTCCCCATCTTGCCCGTCGGGTCGGGTAAGATAGAATCCTCTCGTTAATGTTTTTTTTTTCCAGTGATTTATACACCTTACCTGATTTTATTGCTTTGCAGATTATGATTTAGACTCTCGGAAGTTTTTCTTCTGTCAACCGGCGAATTATGCAATAACAATAGTGGCGAGGTTAATAGACGTAAGTCGATATATCGATATCACTCAATAGTGCATATTATCGCTGTCTATAATTGGCTGTCCGATGAAAAATACTGCGCTGTGAATGGCTGTGGTCAATAACAATATAGGTACACACTCGTGCTGCACGCAGTTATACTACTCTGTTCTATCTCCTTCTTGCCCGCTGTCGTCTAATTGAAATGATACCAATAATATTCCAAACACTGTTTACAAAAGTAGAAAATAACACTCTTACCTTACAGCCCATTAAATTTGAAACAAAATTACTAAATTACTAAAATTTAATACTAATGTCACGCATGAAACAATGAGATAAAGTTATAAGGAAATCGCAAAAAGTATAAATTATAATTTATCTCAATAACGCAGCTGTCTACTTCGCTGACTAGTAGGTAACTTTCAATGACCGAGGAGCCGTATATAACACATTCGCTCGTTTGTGATTTCTGCATTCGAATCGCGCGATACAGGGGATACCCCGTCTTCCCTCCCTTCCCTTTCTTGCCTCACCTTCTTCTATAGAGAAACGATGGGGACTCATAAACGGCAACACATTAATCCCAAAAAATGAATTTATGGGGGCCATTAAATTGATTTTAAATTCCATCTTTTTTACTTTCAACAAGAAATTTTACAAACAAATCTTTGGCACTCCGATGGGCTCTTCGTTGTCTCCGATAGTAGCAGATTTAGTCCTACAAGATTTAAAAATTGCTGCGATGAAAAAATGTCCTTTCATGTTCCTTTTTATCTTAGATATGTTGATGACATTTTGTTGGCGGGACCTACAGACGCTTTGGATTTCATTAAAGAAACATTCAACTCTTTTCATGATCGCCTATAGTTTACTTTAGAAATCGAGGACAATAATCGCATCAATTTCTTGGACGTGACTTTAATTGTTGATAACGGCGCTGTTACATACGATCTGTACAAAAAATCGACATGCTCAGGCAGATACTTGAACTTTAATTCTAGCCATCCTGTTTGTCATATGAGAGGCGTTATTATAGGACTCGTTGGATCTTAAGATTATTATATCCGTAATTCCATGATAAGAATTTCCGCGAAGCAATTAAAGTTTTGTTAAACAACGACTACCCGTTGAATTTTATTTTCGCGACTATCAACAAACGAATTAAATACCTCTCTTTTGACGCTTTGAGCTCAGACGAATTTAACAACATGAATGTAAGTGGTTACACTGTAACACGACAAAAAGAAAGAAAATCATACATTAAAACAGGATCCGAAAGCATCAATCCGATCACGAAGAATTTAAATTCTCGTTTAACGTATTCAATTCCTAATACCTTGAACAAATACATAACAACGGGAAAAGATATCTTGGAACCGATGTCTAGAAACGATGTAGTGTATAGAATAAATTGCCAAGACTGCGAGGCCACTTAAGTGGGCTAAATAAAAAGAGTATTAAAAACCAAAGGATCAAAGAACACATCTCGGATTTTAATAAAAAATGCGAATCACCATCAGTCATTTCCGAACACAGATTAAACATGAATCACGAATTCGATTAGAAAAAAATCGAGATTTTAGATAATGAACCTTCATACAAAAAAAATTTATAACCGAGACGATTCACATAAAAAGGCAAAAACACGGGATCAATAAACAAAGTGACACAGATCTTTTCCCAGGGGCTTATCTCCCAGTTATCCACGGCTTATCCCACTCCTAATACTCCTCCTTCTCACTCCCCTACTCAGCACCACATCCTTCCAAATTTCCTTCGTTTTCCAACAGTCACAATACAACCGGCTCACAGGTCACCACGAACGAGGATCCGCTTGTCATATCGAGCCAAGACTTTTAGAGAGATGGCACCCAAGCCGACAAGATTAAGGTAGTTTTAATTGACCGTTGACAGATTAATTTTATACATCTAATTATTTTATTAATTACTTATTTATTTTTATTCCTTTTTAGTTCTTATTTATTTATTTTTTATTTTTATATTATGCTTTATTTTTTATTTATTATTATTTTGTTATTATTTTTATTTATTTGTCGTTTTTAACTTTTGACCTTTTTCGAGTTGGTATGAACCATTTATACCTTAATTACAGTTATTTTATTATTTGATTTCTCCTGACATTGATGAAAGAATATTACAATTCACGTAATAATGCGTATACATTATATTAAAATAATTTTTTTTAATTCTAAAATTTTATGTACTTTTATGGGGCAAAGTTGCCTATTATGAGATACCTTTTTTTAAAGGCTTGTAATTTATTTAATTTATACCATTAACTCCTATTTTTATATTCAAATTATAGTAAATATATTTAAGTTTCATCGCCAAAAGTTAACAATCGATAATAATTATACTTTGTTGCAGAGTTGAGTATTAATCAATTAAAATGTAATTGATTAAGTAATTTAATTAAAATAATGCAATTACAATGTAATTATGATTCAATGTAATTACAATTACTTATAATCATAATTACATTGTGATTACAATATAATTATAAATCATGTAATTGCAATTACTTTTAATTATAATTACATTTTAATTATAATTGTGATTACTTTACAATTTACTGAGAAAAGTATTAAAAATATAAGAACATTTAATCCTTCAGAAAAAGTTAATTTTTGTAATAAAACATTTAATAGTAAAACATGATTTTATTTCTTATATTACCTAACAATGTAATGAATTTACTTAATACATTCGTAGAGCTATCATAGCAATGACGTTAGCTCAAGTATTACTTATTGAGATATTATCTATATATACACATAGGCTACGTTCTGATGTATGTACACACGGGGTCATTAGAGCTGCCGCACACACTTTGCATAACGGTAATCGTAACATGTACCCTAAGAATTTACAAATCACAGTCGAGAATTGTCAAACTCTAAGAGCATTCTCGACTGTGATTGAAATTCTTGCGGTTCGTGTTACGATTACGGCTATGCAAAGTGTGTGTGTGTGTGTGTGTGTGTGTGTGTGTATGTGTGCGTGTGTGTGTGTGTGTGTGTGTGTGTGAGAGTGTGCGACAATCCTTAATGCCTAGTCATTTTTACTAAAAATCTATAATTGACGTTACATATACTATAAATTTTTAGTATTGGCAGCAAATTTCGAAACGCAGCCTTAAACAACGGATATGTACTCTTAGTAGTTCTTAATCTAATTACAATTACAGTTAATCAATTAATAATTAACAATTACGTAATTGTAATTCGTAAACAATTACTTTCCGTAATTACTTAATTTAATTATTTGTAACAATTAACAATTACAAATTGTAATTGTTACTTACACTAACAATTACATTGTAATTGTAATTTGTAATTGTTAATTTAAATTACATTTTTGCCCAACTCTGCTTTGTTGTATATGAAATTTTTTATCAAAATTGTCGATTTTGCTAATTCAAAAAAGGGGTTCCTAATATGAGATACAAAGATTTTTTTTATGAAATGGGTCTTATCGACTTGGACTTTACTAGGTTCAAATTAGGCTCCAGACTCAAAATTTAGTTGACCAATCAAATAGCCCTTTCGATATTCAAAAACTTTTGTACGTAACATTTTTCTCCAAAATCTATTCTCTTCGAAATATTTTAAAGTCTCAGTACTAATGCTGAAGGCCATAACTTTCAAGCCTCATAAATCGAAAGTTCTCAATGAAAAACTTTATTATACCATTTTAGAAAGTTCTCGAAGTCAGAATATACAATAATAAGTGAGGATTTTTGAGTGTCTCATATGAGTTCCACGCTTTGCGGCTTCACGATCATCAAATCTAATATTTATAATTAAGCAAATTATCACATCCCGTATTTTTCTATTAATGCGATTTTACTCTATCACTGCTTGCAGAATTTATCATCAAATATTTGTTTATTTTATAATAAACAAGGTTTAAAGACTTATCTCAATAAATCTTCACAACATCCAATTTCAAAAAAAATTTTTTTCAACGACTGCACGCATGATCTAATAATGAATTTTCCACTAAATAGATTTCACCCCAAGAGTAATAAGTTTATGATGGTACCAATCATACACACACATGCGTTTATTAATATAGCAGAAACCTCGCTATTTCATATTAGGAACCTATCCTATAATAGGCGACTTTATCCTACTATTTGGAACCCAGTAAACATATATTTAATAAAAAATAAAGAGGTATCCAGAACGCCGAAAACTTACAAGTTACCTACACAAGAGTACAAGATATCCTTTTTAAACTTTCCTTGCATTGTCATATTGAGAATAATGAAAAAAAGTGCCTGCAGGCTTATCGTATTTATGAAAAGTTAGTTTTTTTTTAACCTCAATTCTAGTCTTCAAAATATATTATAAAAAAGTTACAGCAATGTAAAAAATCGCATAGTACGTTGTACCCATATGTGGGAGCTAGGGTTAAGAAAGTATTCTTTATTAAAAATAATTGTTACTTAAAGGGAAAAAAGTAATTTCTGTAGTCGCTTTTCTTGGCAATACATTAATATTTTTCTATATAATCTTCTGAGCTCTACGAATATTTACATCTTTCTACTCCAAATTATTGAACTAATTATGCAAAATTGACAAATACTAAGTTACTCTGTTGAGTCCAAAAAAGGAGTCTAAGAAGTATTTTAGAAAAGATTTTTTAAGAAAAAATAAAGAAGCAATTGATATGCGATTTTTATATAAATATTTATTGTTTTTTGTAGATTATGATAATATTTTTTATTATCACAGGCTATTCAGTGGATGATGTACCTACAGATAGCGTTAAATTGCTATAAGATCCTCTTTACGAAAATGATTGACAGCCATTGATTGACCTGAAACATAAAAAACCCTGAAACAAAAAATTTTCTTAATTTGTGAATGCAACTGAATTACAACAATAGTAATATAAGAAACTGAAAATTGACAAAATGATGGCTTTTTAAAGATTATTTTAATATTTAGAAAGTCATCATTCAAAATTTTATTTTAATTTTTAATTTGCTATAATAAAAAACCTTCATAGTCTACAAAAGTCAATAAATATTTCTACATAAATTATATCTTAACTGCTTCAATATTTTTCTATAAATAACTGAAAAAGATCTAAAAAACAAGTTTTTTTGAAATCAATTAAAATATTTTGTATCCTGAATATTTCGTCCGGGGGAATGTTTTGGCTATAAAGAGAAATATAATTATGAAATACTTTTTGATATTTTACATAATTATGATGTATGGTGCAATATTAATACCGTGAGTTACAAGTAATCTACGCGCTGCGACTAATTTTTTAATTTGAGATATTAAATACTATCACTATAATCTTTACTTTCTTATTTTACATAAATTAAGTTAAATTATTAATAAAATCGGTCGGTTTTTAGTAAAAATTTCTATTATTTTGAAATAATTATTTTCGGAAATACACAAATATGTAAAAATATATTTTCCTTTTTATTATAAGATATAGAAATTAAAATTTTTATATTACGATAATCATAAACACCATCGTTACATATCACTTTAATTATGTGAAATGTTTATTAATTAAATCATTGTTAATAAGTATTTGCATAGTGCTAATATTATAAAATAATTTTATTTATTTTATTTTTTTTATTAACTAAATTTTAATAAAAGTATTTTTGTTATGCACTACATTTTGCACGTTAAACCTGCTTCTTTATAACATTTTCTGCAATTTTTAAAATTATCTAATATATTTTATTCTTTTAATTTTTTAATATTTTTCACAAATACAATAACCATGCTGTGTGAGTCATCAGTGAACCCACGCGAAATGGTAGACAAATTGAGTAAAATTCGGCATAGTACATGTTAATCGCGTATAGAATTAAAGGAAAGATTTTTATAGCTTTATTCAAGACATTCTGAAAGTTTAGTTTCTTCTTTATAATATTATATTATCTTAGAATTCAAGCTATTGATGTTTTTCTTTTCCATTTAGACATCGCACGATGTGCAATGACTAATATATAATATTTTCAATTCTTTGTATTGAATCTAGAAATAGTATGGCTAGCAGTTTCGAGAGCAAATAAAGTATAAATTAGTTATTATATAAAAATTTTTAATTTCAAAAAGTTCATTCAGACAATTAACTGTCCGTCGCGCTGCATTGACTGTCGCAGATGAGCGAGCCGTGCAGCTGCGCGCATAAATGCATCTGCCGCATCGCGGAGTGCTGGTGTAACACGAAACCGTGGTTAACGTCACACGTTCAATATTGATGCGTCGGCGGCCCTCGGCTGCCGTCCCGCGCACTCGCGGATAATTTGTAAATGCAAAAAGAAGCGCAACACA
Organism: Solenopsis fugax; assembly: GCA_003595255.1. Taxonomy (NCBI): domain Eukaryota; kingdom Metazoa; phylum Arthropoda; class Insecta; order Hymenoptera; family Formicidae; genus Solenopsis; species Solenopsis fugax. The sequence continues at coordinate 6,776 of QKQZ01000821.1, read as the reverse complement.
CTGCCAGCGGAAACGCTCCCGAGGGTATAGCCAGAAGGTGGATGCGTTTTATGCGATGTTAAATTTCGCGCGATGGCCCTACGTGCTGTCCGACGCGCTCCACTTCTCTGTCCTCTCGCTTATTCGCTTCCTATCCTCGAAAAAAAAGTATATACTTTCATCCGCTAACACGAGGCAAAAGAAAAACTTTGTCCACGCCATCTGGTGAATTTCGGTCAATCAGTATAGTTGCGCGAGTTTGCCTCCTTGGAAAGATGAATTGATTTCCTCTCTTGTTCCCCGCATCCTTCTTGCCACAAGTTCTATCCATGATACTCCCTAAAGCGTTGCTTCAGGACGACCGTCGACAGGCGCGGCCCCGAGCGGAAGGGAGAGTCGGACGCGCCCAAAATTGATGGTTAATTCAAAACCACCGTGGGGGCTGCAACTGAATTTGACCGAGGCAAATAACGGGGCACGAGCAGCGCGGGTGACAGGGAAGGGTCAGGGTTGCTGTGCTGGTGGCGGTAGAAAGAGGGAAGCGCGAGGGGATAGGTTACATACGCGGGGATGGACGTGGCGCGGCGGCGGTGCATCAGGTTGATTCGCGGGCTGCAGCTGTAAACACGAATAATGGAGAGTACCGATCGGTAAATTGTGTGCTCGGGTCCGCCGAGGGTGGTTGCGCGCGAGCGCGGCCGCGTTCTCCCCCGTCGTCGTCCGTCCGCGCGCCATTCTGTCCCTTTATATCTCCCTTTATCCCTTGTCCTCGTGAATTTTTTTGTTTTACGCGGCCCTACAATCGCGGCTTGTCGCGGCGAATCTCACAGCGATTACGCACATGTGTTTGCTTGCCGACCGGCCGACGCGATATGCACTTCGCCAAACACGCGCCTATATCGGGAAACCCGAAATCGTCATCCCGATTGGAACGACCAATCTGGTTTGACCGATCGATCCGGTGTTTTCAACCGCGGTGTCGGGATGCCGAGAGACTCTGCTCCACGAATTAGATGTGAATGAAAATGGATGTCCGTTTTCTATGAGATTTTCAATCGTTCTCAACGAGAGTCTATCTTTTACTTCTAATTAGGAGAGAGTTACCGAATGTGAATACTACTTAAATTAGTTTTCATTATATTTCCCATTTGGTATTGGCTTATTTTGTACACAAAAGATCTTGGAAGTGGTAGTTTGATATTTTAGATAGCTATTACTATCAGTGTTGTAACAGGTACCTTCTTTTGAAAGATTCCTTTGAAAATTTTAGTTATTTTTTAGGTACTTATAAAAAACCAAACTGCGTAAATGAATTTTATTTTATATCAAATTACTAATACTTGTGTAGTACTTATAAAAATGTTTGGACAATTGTTATTTATCATGTTTTTTAAAAATCAGTAGAGTTTCAAACAGTAACAGTCGGAAGTCTGATATCTTATGGAAGTTAAAGTTTGACCACCTGCACTGAAGAATCTTTTAACGGCTGCCGAGGACTCTGCAGAATGGTATTATACTATACTTATACAATCAATTTATCGCTTTTTTGTAAAAGCAAATGAACGATTGGTTATTGCGTCGCATTTTGCCACGAATAAGGGCCTATCCAGACAAATTGGCTGCATAGCCATATGCATAAGGAAATTGATTGGTCCATTAGCACATGCATAAGGAAATGGACCAATCAATTTCCATATGCATATGGTTATGCAGCTATGCAAGTTTATCTGGATAGGCCCTAATGGCTCCGACACATCAGCGCGATACGCGACAGGTAATATATCCAATGACCATACTGATATTTAAGAAAAGGTGTACGCTTGAATATCATTGATGTGGCGGCACCATAACGTATCGACGCGTTCTGTATGCAACAGACTTTAGAGAAAAATACTAATTTATATAAAAATTAAAAATTTATAAAACAATTAAGTTTATAATGACATAATGTATAAATAAATATATTGTATCTAAACTTAAAAGATATCCTACAAAAAGTATCCAGGTAAAGGTAGAGGCATTTCTACCTACAAGGACCTAGATAATGCATTTAGGTATAAAGTAGCTAGGTATGTTACAACACTGATTACTGTAATATGTTTAATTTTCACCAATAAAAAATTGATTTATAAGCAGGGTTGAGTAGTAACTATTTAAAAAGTTAAAAAATAAATAATAAAGTTAAAAATTAATCATTTTTAACTTAACTTTTGATTTACTAACTTTTTAACCTAACTTTAGTTTATCTCATGTATAGTGATTGTGACGTAAGATGTGCCAAAGATTTAGATTTAAGTCCACCTAGAAAATATCAGATTTTTAATTGATTATTACTTTTCGGAAGGCAATGGCAAACCACTAATAATAAAGAGTACCTTTACTAAGGTAGGCACATGAATGTATGCATGAGCATGCATCAAACAGATTACTATTTTCAGTCATAAAGCACTGATTTGACAGAAAAAGAGAAAGAGTTAAACTTAAATGAGTTAATATTAAACTTCAATTAATTATTTTTTAAATACGTAAACTTTAACATAAGATTGAGTTGCTGGAAGTTAGACTTAACATCGCATAAGACACGTAGAAGCCAGTAAATCATTCATGATGTTAATATACAACAATATTTATATCTCAGAAAAGGTTGAACTTTTGACCTATGTTTACTAAGATTTTTTTACTCAGTATGGTGTGTACTATCTACCATGATAAATGGTTTTCTTTAATATCTTGTAGATAAGATATGTGCTGCCTCGAATGAAGGAAAATGTCACAACTATTTAAATAGTATAATGTAATGGAAACTTGTATGTTTTGCTTATATTTACAATAAACAACCAAATTTAAATTATAAAAGTACAAAAACATGAGAAAGTAAATGGAAAGCAACTTCATACTTTTATAGGTTTAAAAAATATTTCACAAAAAAAGTGTTTAGAATTAGAGGAAACGGTCGTGGAATATATCTGGGGTGATGGAATATCACGATATCTCGTATATTCGCATTAAATCCTAATAACAATAATTAAAATTACTTCGTTATAGTCTATTTAAACATTGTAGGATGATTATTGATCATTAGTGTGCGTTGTGGTTTTATAAAAGTTGAATTTCAGATAGCAGATATTTTTATAGGTGGATACTCTCTACGTAATTTTGAGAAAAATGTTACATATTAAATTTTTAACTTTAGTTTTTTAACTTGAAGGCCTTGAATGTGAATTTCAAATAATATTATTGAATTTAATATGTGTTGTAATGAGTGTGTGAAAAACATAAGATTAGAAGGTTAGGTTGTTGAAATCCATAAGTTAGTTTACCCAAACAATTGTTACTTAATACTTAAAGTGTAAACTGTGATTCAAAATGTCAGCCAAGATTGTACAGTGAACAATATAAAAGTCAAAAGTGTCATGATATCCCTGAATCGTACTGGCTTTGAAAATATCAATTTTGTGAACTAAAATAATTAAAAATATAAAGAATAATGTTTACTTTATTAATAATTTATTGAAAAATGGATCAAATATTTAATAACTAATAAATAACATTAATAATAACATGAAGAGATAAGAATATCAAAATAAAACTGGCTCGGTCTAATTTTTACAATTAATATTTACTATTTATATCAATAAAATTAAATGATTATATTATTATCAGATACATTTTACATAAACAAATTTATTTTATTAAAAATTAATTATAAGTTGTACCTGATTTTTTTATACAAAAACAACATTTAGTAATTCTCCTCTACATATCTATTCTATATTCGAATAGTGCAGCAACAAAAATTAATAAAAGATATAGAAAAATAGTTAAATTTTTTGCATTAAAAAAGAAAAAATACTCATATGATCAAGTGTATACTTCATTGAAATATCCTTCTCTACTTTCAGCTACCGTGAGAACGCCCAGAAGCTTTCGAAAGCTTATCGTGATCGACCTGCTTCGCCGTTGGAGACGGCGGTATGGTGGACGGAATACGTCGCCCGGGGCAATGGCAGACCTTACTTCCGCAGCGATGGCGCGGATCTACCCTGGTACCAACGTTATCTCATCGACGTCGCGGTTGTTTTTATTATTGTCTTCTTGGCGTTCATCCTCATCGTTGTTTGGTTGATCAAGCTACTGCTATCGTGGTTCAGAGTTGTCAAAGAAACGCTTGGAAGCATCGTCGGGAGTAAAAGCAAATGGGAGAAGAAGAAGAATTGATGACAGACACATTGCCATGGACATACCCTATTAAAAAAAATAATTTTAAGGTGAAAGATAGAAGAGAACATGTTGATCTTTCGTATAAATACTTTGATGCTCAAATAATTAAAGAATTTTCAATGATGGAAACGGAATAAATGACCATCGGTAATATAAATCGTTTAATGTGAAAAATCCATTTGTCAGAAAGTTTGTTAGATAGAGCAAGGAGACCCTCGTGATCGCTTGTCGTTAAATCTCTCGCTCGTACCTTTCCAGCGATCATCCACCTCGTCGCGAGTAGATTTCTTCGATAGTTCTACGTAAAGTTAGTTGATTGGTACGTTACAGTTCGCGCATATGTCGGCTGGTTTTAGCTTAATTGTTATCAGCGATTTCTTCTCTTCAGGAGGTCTTAAAACAGGCGTGGAGCGAAGTCGTTTAATACCTGGATAGTTTGCAATATTTTATGGTATCCAAGTATAACAGTTAACTGAAACTCGTCCGAACAACGCGCAGATGGTGTAAAACTTACAGTTCGCTTTTTGTTTTTTTTATTTCCTCTCGTTTTACGGAAAAGACGGCGAAACTATTCTTCATGTTCTGTCGACTTGCGTCACATAAAGCGTTTGTTCCTTCACTTCTACAGTCGAAGTTAAAGTTCATTATTTGTATCGTAGTGTACAACACATTGCTAACGCAGGGGAACTCGTATCTTCAGTTAAAATAAAATATATGTTGTAACAATAAATTATAAGGCTTATTATGATTCGAAATCAACGATTGATAGACCGAAATTAATATATTTAAGCCGCGCTGGATGTATGTACTTGCGAGATTTCTCTGAATATGATATTACATGAACGCAATGAGTACAAACGTTTTGACTCTACATCGAGTCATCTTCAGAATATAAATATGAGACTGTAACGGTTGGCTATCATCGATCGTTCTTATGCTTTGGTATCCACGTTAACAGAAGCTGTGAGAATGACAATAACAAAAGGGTAATGCCAAGAGAAGTCAGATAAAAAAATAGGTGACGTCAGGGTATAAATGGCCCATAACCAACCAGAAAAAAATCAAAGTTAAAAAGATAAATAAATTAAAATTAATAAATAATAAATTAAAACAATAAAATTAAATTAAAATAAATAAATAAATAAAAACTAAAAAAATGAAAAATTGGAGATATTCGTTAATGTAATACATATAAATTGAAATGAGAACGCCTTGTACGGTCAAGCTGGATCTTAGTGCTTTTTTATAAATTTTACTTGTGTGATTTTTATATACCTTTTTTCAAATTCAACCGACTACGCGCCGAATTACTTTTCTGGTCATAACGCAGCTATAAGTTGAACATGAACAGGTAATATCACATTTATTAAATTAGAGATAATTTAATAATTAGCGATGCTAACTTGCATCTTGGTGTTAGACCCCTTATCCCCCATTATGACCAGAAAAGTAATTCGACGCGTAGTCGGTTGAATTTGAAAAAAGGTATATAAAAATCACACAAGTAAAATTTATAAAAAAGCACTAAGATCCAGCTTGACCGTATAAGGCGTTCTCATTTCAATTTGTAAAGAAATGAAATTAAAATGAAAGAATTTATGTATAAATAATAAAAAACTAAAAAACTAATAAATAATAAGTAAATAAAACAGGTACAAACTAAAAAACTAATAAATAATAAGTAATTAAATCTATCTTAATCTTGTCGGCTCGGATGCCATTTAAACAGTCTTTGGTTTGAATTGATGAGTGGACGCTTGCTCGCAGTGACCCACATAACGGCTATGTCACGACTGTTGGAAAACAAGAGAAATTTGGCAGGACGTGGTGTAAAGGAAGGAAATGAGGAAGAGGGTAAGAAGCATTAGGAGTGGGATAGACTGCGGATAACTGGGAAATAAGCCTCTGGGAAAAGATCAATATCGCTTTGTCTATTGAGACCGTGTTTTTGCCTTTTTATGTGAATCATCTCGGATATTAATCTTTTTTTGTATGAAGGCTCATTGTCTAAAATTTTGATTTTTTTCCAATCGAATTCGTAATTCGTGTTTAATCTGTGTTCGGAAATGACTGATGGTCTGCATTTTTTGTTAATATCCGAGATGTGTTCTTTAATCCTGGTTTTTAATTGCCTTTTTGTTTTGCCCACGTAAGTAGCCTCACAATCTTGGCAATTTGTCCTGTAAAATATATGTAAAAATGTAAAAAATACTTATTTATCTTTGAAAAGTTTTTTCTTTGAAAAGTATAATTTTTTTATTTGATGAATATTTTAACATAAATTTGAATTTGTGTTATTTAATGAATGTTTATTACGACAATATGTGCACTGTATAGGGGAAACTGGGACAATTCGGAAGGTGGGATTATTCGAAAAAATTGGAAATATCTTTGAATGGGTACATGTTAAAAATTTACTTTAAATANATGGGTACATGTTAAAAATTTACTTTAAATACTGTAAACGTGTCCTAATGTAACGACGTTGCTAATAAAGTTTCGTTGGCGACAGTGTCATATTGAAGTCGTGGCAATAAAAAATGTGTTTTGCGACAGTCGAAATAATTTCTGACAGT